>SJYC01111554.1:0-14819 GCA_006408675.1 Madoqua kirkii
CAGGGTTGATTTCCTTTAGAACTGACTGCTTTGATCTCCTTGCAGTCCAAGGGACTCTCTAGAGTGTTCTCCAGCACCACAGTTTGAAAGCATCAATTCTGGGGTGCTCAGGCTTCTTTGATAGGTTAACTTGCTGTTTTAGAGGATATCCACCTACACAGAGAAAAGACCAATAACAAACTCCCCCTCTGCACTCCCAGAAGACCTGTATTTATTCCAACACAGTGGCCCAAACATTCCTCCTCCGGTTTTGAGGTGAATTCTGATGAGAAATATCGTTTGCGGCTATTTCAGGTAATCCATTTGCGATGATATTTTGCCAAGTCTCTCTTTTCCTTTTCTTGTTTTGATTTGGGTTTTCATAACAACAGCTGGGCTCTGAATCAGCTTCTTTTTGTTCCTTCTAAAGTGGCTGGAATCTGAGGGGGCTTTGAAAGATGCTTCTCCAGACCATTGATCAAAGATTCTTTTCCCTGAGAACGGGTTTCCTCCCTATCTGTACATTCATCAAATCCTCCCCTTTTTCTCAAGCTCCAAGAGTGTTTTCTTTCCCGCCCTCTAGCCTGAAGTCCGAGTCCATATTAGGAAAGTTGATGGAGTGGTTCTGTTGTAAGGGAGACCCGGAGGGGCTTTCATCTCCAAGACCACAGATTCCATCTCCCAGTTAGCAAACTCATCAAGCTGTGCCTTATCTGTCCCCTCGGAGCCCCTCCGTTGCGGGGTCAGAGTCCACACCTGAGAACTAGCAGCGACCAGTCTGGCGTGTTTGTGAAGCAATGACCTACAAGGGACAGCTCCCCCTCTCCCCAGGGGGGACTTGACCCTTGAACATACATCCGGGATCCTTTTCCAAATGACAATTTCTCACTTTCTTTGCTGTCAGCCACTCAGCCATTTGTCTCTCACGAGTCATTTTATCTTTTGCAATAAATTTTTATTTGGCAACTATAATTCTCTTAGACTTGAAGCTCTAATTAGGAATCATCTTAGTCATGTAAAACTTTGGTTTTTTGGTCAGAATACATTAGGGAGCCACTCTTTCCCTCCACAGAGCAAATGCTTTATGTATTCCATACACAATGTTGCCTTCCTAATCGTATTCTAATTGCCTGCATTTGGACTCTTTCTGGCTTAGCCAGTCTTGTTCTGAGACTAGCCCCTCTAATTCACAATGAAGAAGTAAATAAATGGCTAGTATTTACAGAACTAAAACATTGCACCCGTCCTGTAAGAAAGGAAGAGAACTCAGCTTGGGAATCTGTTGCCTAGCAACATGGCAGTAACTTTTCTCTCCCTTTCCCAAACCATTTGATAGCCTCCTGTTGGTTTGTCAGCATTCCAATGCAAAACTCGTCCCACCACCACCACCTTTTCAAAATTAGGAATGAATGTTTGGTATTTTAGTTTCAGAGAACTGACTTAAACTATCACCACTTTTTTTTTCTTCTGAATTTCAAAGTCATCTTGATTCCTTCATTCTCACTCGGCCCCAGTTTGTTTTCCTTCCCTGATAAAAACTGCTCTTATCCTCCAATTAAGTACTACATCTAAGAACAATTTGCATATTTCTCAGAAAAGGACATCAGCCTCAAATAGAAGCTGAATAGATTTTAATTAATAATAATACCACCAGGCAATTAGATGGCAATTTATACTTTGCAAAATCCTTTTATGTTCACTCATTCATTGAATTCAACTTTAAGAAGCTCATCCAAGCTTCTTTGTTGGCTTATGACACCATGCTGAAACATTTCTGAACTTTGGTAGAGGCTGGTGGTACTGTTTTTGGTGATTTTGCTCTAAGTTAGGGGACATTGTCGAGAGGCTAGGCTTTTGCATGGTAATGTCGGGATTCCCATCCTCAGCCTGGTCAGAAATCCAGAGGAAAATCAGAATCTTTCCTCTGCTCCTTTTTTTCTTGCTCCCACATGAAGCTTGATTTTATAGTGGTGAGCCAGGGAAAAGCCCCATTTTTCTTGCTTCTTCCATTCCAGCCCCTCTGGGTCTTTGATGGAAAGCAATGTCTCTGAGCACCCGGGACAATGAAGCCTGGTCAGAAATCCAGAGGAAAATCAGAATCTTTCCTCTGCTCCTTTTTTTCTTGCTCCCACATGAAGCTTGATTTTATAGTGGTGAGCCAGGGAAAAGCCCCATTTTTCTTGCTTCTTCCATTCCAGCCCCTCTGGGTCTTTGATGGAAAGCAATGTCTCTGAGCACCCGGGACAATGGCTAAACTGAGAAGGCTCTCCGGCTCATCCTTATCTTGATGCCTTTTTCTGACTATTCAAGGCCTTTGAAATATGCTCCAGACAGAAAGTAAAGAGACCCTCTGGCACAGCATCTCCTTTTGCTTATAGCGCATTTGCTCTCAGTGCCACTGTGAGCCACACTAGCTGTGTTAAGCGGTTCATGAGTTCTCGTTTTGACTCTGCTCCTTCTTGGCAGTTCTCTTCAAGTGGGCTTCCACTTGACTCCCAAACCCTGGGATCGTGTAAGGGGCTACAAAGCACAGTGATTCCTAGTCTTCATTTATTCAGTCAGGGAGGAGTTTCTGGGGAGGCTGGGCCCAGGTTCAGCACAATGAATAGACAGATTCATGAAAACCACCCATGTCTCCTCTGTTCAGTGAAAATACTCCGAGAGGTTTTGGTCTTTGCTTTCAGAGGTTGGAAACAAAGCTTCAGCATAACCAGTCTCAAAACCGCTCAGGGAGTCAATGTAAAGATGTGAATAAATTAAACTAGATGAGGGAATTTTCACTTCGAAGGCCTGTGTTTAGACATCAACAAAATGTAAGAGAAACAAACGTGTCCCAAAATATCGAAATCCTTTGGCAGCTGTATTATTTGGTTTGTGTTTTAGTATATGTGAATATGTATATTTTAAGGCTCCAAATATGTAACGTTAAAAAAAAAAGAGAGAGAAAATATACTTAAATATTCACCCTGACATCCCAGTGCTTTCACTGACCAAGTAAACCTTAGCAGAAATTATGCCTCTTTCATTCCTTTTTTTTTCCTTAATTCTTTCAAACCAGAAAAAGGATCTCCGGAGAGTCTTTCTCATCCTCCTCCATCATTTCCCCACATCCGGCAGCTGATCTAGTCATTGCCTCAAAGGGGCTCATTGCCTCAAAGGGGCTCATTTCCTTAGAACAGGGAGTAACAGTGCACATGGGTGCCTACAGGACCAGGCCAAGCACCGAGAAAGCATCCTTTACCAGGATGTAACATTGGAGATCAGTCCTGGGTGTTCATTGGAAGGACTGATGCTGAAGCTGAAACTCCAATACTTTGGCCACCTCATGCGAAGTGTTGACTCATTGGAAAAGACCCTGATGCTGGGAGGGATTGGGGGCAGGAGGAGAAGGGGACAACAGAGGATGAGATGGCTGGATGGCATCATGGACTCGATGGACGTGAGTTTGAGTAAACTCTGGGAGTTGGTGATGGACAGGGAGGCCTGGTGTGCTGCGATTCTTGGAGTTGCAAAGAGTTGGACACGACTGAGCAACTGAACTGAACATTGGAGAAGGAAATGGCAGCCCACTCCAGTATTCTTGCCTGGAGAATCCTGTGGACAGAGGACACTGGAGGGCTGCTGTCCATAGTTTCACACAGAGTCGGACACAACTGAAGGGACTTAGTGTGCATGTATGCGTTGGAGAAGGAAATGGCAACCCGCTCCAGTGTTCTTGCCTGGAGAATGCCAGGGACAGAGGAGCCTGGTGGGCTGCCGTCTATGGGGTTGCACAGAGTTGGACACGACTGAAGTGACTTAGCAGCAGCGGCAGCAGCAGCAATGTCCTGGTGAAGGATGAGATCCGAACCCAAATGAAACATCAACCTCTACTGCAAAAATGATTAAGGATTTCCAGGGGGCAATATTGGACCATGAAATCAAGTCCAGGCTCTCTCTCAGCTCTGGTCCCACACACCAGAAGCCCAGCTCGCCTCTCGTAGAGGAAGCCCTCTCAAGCGCCCAGGAGAGGTCTCAGGGAACAGGAGGCAGAAGAGTGAGGCCGCTGTTCTCTCTTCACCTCACATCCTGCTGGGCTAGTAGGAAAGTAGTTTGGGTCCAGAGGACAAGAGCATCCATCAGTGTCACGCATGACACCGGACGGTTGTGTTTAATACCTGCTTTTGCAGCGAACACCAGTAACAACGTTCTGAGGACGGTATGTCAGTTTAACAGGTGAAAGAAGCTCATAGAATGGAGCACGCTTCTCAGCTTTTACAACTTAAGTGTTGGAGGTTGGATTTTTAATCCCGATCTGGCTTCTCCCAAGACTGGCCCCCATTGTTGAGTTCTGTAGGTTCAGAAAAGCCTGTTCTTAGTGACTCCTCTTTTCTGTTCAATTTTTTTTCCACTGTGGTAAAAAGAGCATAATATAAAACACACTACTATTACCATGTTTACCTGTGCGGCTCAGTGGCGCTAAGTACATCCACACTATTTTGCAACTTTCATAATTTCCTGAATTTTTCACCTTCCTAAACTGAAATTCTCTTCCCATTAAACATGAACTCTCCCTCTCTCCTTTCTCCCTCTCTCCCCACTCTCCCTCCCATCCCCCAACCTCCTCCCATCTAATAGTATATTTTCTGACTCTATGAATTTGACTATTCTAGTCAGTTCAGTTCAGTTCAGTCACTCAGTCGTGTCTGACTCTTTGCGACCCCATGAATGGCAGCACGCCAGGCCTCCCTGTCCATCACCATCTCCTGGAGTTCACTCAAACTCAGGTGCATCGAGTCGGTGATGCCATCCAGCCATCTCATCCTCGGTCGTCCCCTTCTCCTCCTGCCCCCAATCCCTCCCACCATCAGAGTCTTTTCCAATGAGTCAACTCTTCGCATGAGGTGGCCAAACTACTGGAGTTTCAGCTTGAGCATCATTCCTTCCAAAGAAATCCCAGGGCTGATCTCCTTTAGAATGGACTGGTTGGATCTCCTTGCAGTCCAAGGGACTCTCAAAAGTCTTCTCCAACACCACAGTTCAAAACCATCAATTCTTTGGTGCTCAGCTTTCTTCACAGTCCAATTCTCATATACATACATGACCGCTGGAAAAACCATAGCCTTGACTAGACTTGACTCTTCTAGGTATCCCCCGTAAGTGGAATCAGTATTGGTATCTAATGTATTAATGTATTGGAATGCATTTTTAATACTGGAGACAAGCCTATTCAGTTGAGTGAAAGGGGAAAACTAAAGAGTAGCTGAGTATGTCGGTTGAAATAACACCTCGGCGCTTCCCTAACACCCGCGCCTGTGCCCCCCTCTCCCTGGGGCTCACCCTCTTTGCAGGAGCCCGTGCGCTCACTGTTCTCTAGTCCCCACTGTCACTTTGATGCTTACAGCACACCTTCCACACAGCATCCCAAATCCTAGATCTTTTCCGAACTTTCTTTTCATCAAATGTCCCCAATCAACATCCTTTCACCTCAGCCCCGAGGTGGGAGTTCTCTGCCAAGATAGCTAATCAGATCAACTTATTCATAAGCCAATACCTTAACTTAACCCCACAAAAATGTAAATAATGTGTGAATCTCAAGGCTCTATAGTGAGGTCATTTAGGTAAACTTTTTCCTTTTCTGAACCCCTTAAATTATACCTCTTAGTCAAATTCAGTCTGTGGTTCAACAGCATCTTTCTCCATATAAAACAAAATAAATGATTTAGCCATGGTTATCAGGTTTACAGATCAGTTAGAGATTGCAGAAAATAGCCTTAAGTACCAGCAAACTTTCCTAGGGAACAGCAATAAAGCACTTTATACCTGATCTGTAATATCCTGTACCCTGGGAGCGCTAGCCCTGCAGTGAACAAAATTGCCATTTCTGTCAGATTTCATGGTCAGTGATTCTATGATATGGAGAAACGGCCAGTATGAATTAAAATGAAATCATCAATGGCCCCACACTGACAACCTATGACAGACTTGAACCATCTCTCCCAAAAGTGCGTTCATAACTCACCCCACTTCACCATGGAGTCCACTAAAACAGTATTAAGTATATGGGGAAGTGTCCATATAAAAACATAACATAAAACACTCAAACGCACCATATTATTCTTACTGGATGCACTGTGCTATCTCAGGATTCCCTGAGTTCAATCGTCAAAAGTCCACCTTTGACAAAAAAAGAAGCTATACTCTGTATTCCAATACAACACACTGGAAAAACACAACTCAAGGCCTGCAGCCTCTCCTGGGCTCCCACGGGCGGTGCCTTTGTATTCAGAGACGGTACTGGGCTGGCCTGGGTCAACGGAGCCTTCCTCCCAGCTCTGATTCCACAAATTCACTTCCACTCTCCCCCAAAGCCCCCAGTCTCTATCTTTCACTTACTACCCTAAACTTCTTACATATTGCTGTCATTGTTCAGCCACTAACTGACCACTTTGTGAACCATAGACTGTAGCTCGCCAGACTCCCATGGAGTTCTCCAGGCAAGAATACCGGAGTGGGCTGCCATTCCCTTTTCCAGGGACCTTCCCAACCCAGGGATTGAACCTGCATCTCCTGCATTGGCAGGTGGATTCTTTATCACTGAACCACTAGGGAAGCCCTCTTGCATATTTAACTAGACTCAATTTCCATTCTCATTAGAAAAAGAAGAACATCTCCTATTGTACTTGGGAGTTTCATAGTCCCCCTTAGGTTCATTTTCACTCACCATCTCGCCAGACTGTTTATCTCATTTTAAGACCTGCAACCACCTTCCAGTCTCCTGAAATCCTTACCTTTTTCATACCCTGGTACCAAATGAATCGTCACAGAATATCAATTTGTTTGTCTTAATTTCCTACTCAGAGGTGCTCAGTGAAAGGTTTCTCTTTACCCATTGAACAGAGTTCAATCTTAAGGCTCATGGTTAAATCCTTCCCAAATGTCTTCAGCTACACTTCCCCATCTCAGCATAGTCCCTGATGACCAGGATATCTCACTCATTCTAGCTCTCCACCATCCACTTCTGTCTAGGGTTGAAGACCTCCTGCTACTTCTAGCTATTAAAATTCTATGCATTCTTCAAGACCCGACCAATTATATCTTTATTGCCTAAGCTTCTCCCCCAGTTTCAGTCAGAAATATGTAGTCTCTTCCTTTTCACATGTTTATTCTCTAAGATTATATATCAAGTAGGTGATGGTGTCTCATGTCCAGAGTATTATAATTACCATATTTTTGTTTAATTTTTTCACATAGCCCAGCTTTCCCACATAGTTCACCTCTTGGATGTCTAATACTTCTGTGTAAATATCACAATGTTAAATATAGTGTCTCACATGGAGTAGGCATTTGAAAAGTTTTCATCAGCCAACTAAATGAATGAATGAATAAGCCATCCTTGGCAACACCTTTAAACATTTTGCTCTCTCAATATTTTTTGTGGGAGGCAAGTAGTTTGGTTTCAAAAATGTCTATAAAAAATAGAGTTGAGAGGTGAATGAGGCTATAACTAATTAGTTACTATCAATGATGCATGCACAAGTTTTTGTTTTTCTAAGTATAGTACTTAGCATGGGTGAAAGGAGGGTTTTTCTCAGATAAATTAATCCACAATTATCAAGTGTCACTAGGGGTAGCTACATGCGGGTACTCCTATTCCATTATAGCTAGATGCAATTGGCCAGCTTCCCTGGAACAAAATTAGTATATGACCACTAAGTTTAAAATGCCAACTTAAGTCTAGGTGAAATAATAGATACAAAAATTCATAAACTATAAACGAGACAAGACCTCCACAGTCAATTCTAATAAATGCTCATATAAGATTTATAGCACTCTCAAAATAGTTCCTCTTTTTGCTCTAGCATACCGATAAAGGGAGGTCATTGCTGGCTCAGAAACGACTAGTTTCCTATCTCAAAAGCATGGAAGTCTATCCATTGTGATAATACTCATTTGAAAGGAGGTTTTATGAGATGCTGCTTGTGCTGTATGGGTGAAGAACCATCTGTCTGGCATCAGAGTTGCTATGTTCAAATTACCAATGTTTCTATATGTTTAAAACCCAAAAGGATGTGGAGACCAATAACATGATCTGAATTTTTAAAACAACTATGTGGGTGATACCCCTCCAGCAGTGTTCAGCAATGTCTGCACACTTGTAGTGTTTATAGCTTTGACACTAGTCATTCCTCCAAGCTGTTGACAATTGTCAGGTGCTAAGTTTTAGGGATAAAAAGATGGACACGATATGACTCTCAAGGAACTCATCTCACATGGAGTAGGCATTTGAAAAGTTTTCATCAGCCAACTAAATGAATGAATGAATAAGCCATCCTTGGCAACACCTTTAAACATTTTGCTCTCTCAATATTTTTTGTGGGAGGCAAGTAGTTTGGTTTCAAAAATGTCTATAAAAAAATAGAGTTGAGAGGTGAATGAGGCTATAACTAATTAGTTACTATCAATGATGCATGCACAAGTTTTTGTTTTTCTAAGTATAGTACTTAGCATGGGTGAAAGGAGGGTTTTTCTCAGATAAATTAATCCACAATTATCAAGTGTCACTAGGGGTAGCTACATGCGGGTACTCCTATTCCATTATAGCTAGATGCAATTGGCCAGCTTCCCTGGAACAAAATTAGTATATGACCACTAAGTTTAAAATGCCAACTTAAGTCTAGGTGAAATAATAGATACAAAAATTCATAAACTATAAACGAGACAAGACCTCCACAGTCAATTCTAATAAATGCTCATATAAGATTTATAGCACTCTCAAAATAGTTCCTCTTTTTGCTCTAGCATACCGATAAAGGGAGGTCATTGCTGGCTCAGAAACGACTAGTTTCCTATCTCAAAAGCATGGAAGTCTATCCATTGTGATAATACTCATTTGAAAGGAGGTTTTATGAGATGCTGCTTGTGCTGTATGGGTGAAGAACCATCTGTCTGGCATCAGAGTTGCTATGTTCAAATTACCAATGTTTCTATATGTTTAAAACCCAAAAGGATGTGGAGACCAATAACATGATCTGAATTTTTAAAACAACTATGTGGGTGATACCCCTCCAGCAGTGTTCAGCAATGTCTGCACACTTGTAGTGTTTATAGCTTTGACACTAGTCATTCCTCCAAGCTGTTGACAATTGTCAGGTGCTAAGTTTTAGGGATAAAAAGATGGACACGATATGACTCTCAAGGAACTCTCAGCCTAGGCTGAGAAACGGACATGTAACTAGCATTTAGCATGAGGTGAGAGCTTTACAGGGGCTTCCCAGGTGGCGCTAGTGGTAAAGAACCCATCTGCCAATGCAGGAGATGTAAGAGATGTGGGTTTGATCCCTGAGGTTGTGAAGATGCCCTGGAGGAGATCATGGTAACCCATCCAGTATTCTTGCCTGGAGAATCCCATGGAGAGAGGAGCCTGGCGGGCTTCAGTCCATGGGATCATAAAGAGTTGGACACAACTGAAGTGACTGAGCAGAGCAGAGCACAGGAGTTTAACAGAGGCATGTTCCATGAGATGAAAAGACACAGAAGAAGTAGCCCCCAAATCTGCTAGGGAAATAGAGAGAGAGAGATTCTTAATACAATGTAAATGCTATGCAAATAGCTGCTGCTATGTGGCAAATTCAAGTTTAATAGCATTTTGGAACTTTTTGGACTCTTTTTCCTGAATACTTTTCAATTAACTGTTGGTTGAATCCATGGATGTGGAATATGCAGACACAGGGGGTTGACTGCATACCAAACTTACAAGCTTTTCTCTGGGCGGTAACAAAAAAATATAATGTTCTATTGTATTTACATAAATATTTTTTTCTATTTCCTACAATTGACATAGAAAGAATTTTTAAACAAAAAACACTTTAAAGTTAGCTGACTAGATTCACAATTTTCAACATATTCCTTTGTGAACCCACAGGCATATTAAAAGAAATCATAATTTAGAGAAGAAAACTAGATGATAATTAAAACAAGTCCTACAGAGCCTGTGTTTTCTTTGCTTGAAACTATATTATATCTGAATGAAATATCCTATCTCAGTCCTCTGAATGCCTCAGTCAGATCGGACCTCCTGAATCATTTTGAGGAAACACAATTCATAGTGTTCATCTAACACTTTCTAAACAATCCTCTTGATCATTTTGATTTTCTGCAGTTCAACTCCTCCCAACAGTGAGTCGGAAAGTACACTACAGACCTTCTCTTTCAAACTCCAGTTCAGTATTTATTAAGAGATTTGGATCTCAACACAAGGCAGGGAAATCTGCATCTCAGCCTTGATGATAAAATTGGTTAATTACTGATAAGCAAGGCTAGATCTCTCTGCATTTTGCTGGTGCTCATTGAACTCACACCATTTTGGAAAGCAGGAAAACTTGGAGTGGCACTTACTTATTTGTTTATTTACTTCATTTCATTACTTATTATACTAAATACAAGTCAGCAAGTCAGTTAAGTTTCAATCATGTTGTTGGCCAGCAAGAGAGAATCAAAAAATCAAAAAGAGTAAATGCAGGAAGGAGGGGAGTTCAGGATGGGGAACACATGTACACCCATGGCTAATTCATGTCAACGTATGGCAAAAATCACTACAATATTGTAAAGTAATTAGCCTTCAATTAAAGTAAATAAATTAATTTATTTTTTAAAAAGTGAATGCAGGCACATTGGGCATAGTTTCTTCACACCTTGTAAGCAGCCACTGTGACAAAGTGTAGTATCCATCACTTGCAACCCTCTTCCTTGGCCCCTTCCACATCTTCAGATAATAACTTCATCAGAATATCCATATTCTTGGGTTCTTGAGAACAGGCTGGTTGAGAGGGTGTGCTGTGCTGTAAAGTATGATTTGCCTGAAAAGGAGATTGCCATCTCACTCATTAATTTTACATTACCATACTGTGCTTCTATTGATGTTTATCACAATGCTTTTTACAGCTACTTACAACGATGGCAAAAATACACAGACTGTTCTGTCGTTAAGCAAAGTAAACAATTTTTTTGAGTAATGCAAGGGAAGGAAAAACTTATATGATCATTTTCTCTGACTCTAGCAAACTATTCTACGATCACAAGTGTGTGTTTTTGTGTAAACAGTTGTGGGCAACATACATCGATGTGATAGAATTACTTCATTGCCCTCGGACTGTTGAACTGTTGGAGATCTTTGGCTCTTCTGCAGAATGTTGGGTTAATGGCACATAAACAAAAGAGGCTATTGACATTGTTATAAAGATGTGACTCAATCTCAATTTTCTCTTTTTTTCCTACATCATTGGAAAATGGATGAGATGCAATAGTCGTAGAACTTCTAGCCTAGTTGTTTGCTTAAGATTTAGTGTATCTGTGCATGTCAACTCCTCTCCCTTCAAAAGATAAAACCATCATAGAAAACACTTTGGAAGCAAAAATAGTAATTTTATGTGGAGAAAGCACTGGACTGGGAATCAGAAAAAGGATTTCAGATGCCCATTGGTCACTTAAGCACATTCATTTGACAAGAATCTGGAACTGATAAATGAGACAGACCTTGGTTTAAATTGAAACTCTACCACATTATCTGTGTGACCTTCACCAAATTACTGCCTGAGCCTCAGTTTTCTGCATCTATAAAAGGGACACAACAATAGTAACCAACTCATGAGGTTCTTGTAAGCACTGCATGCAATAAAGCATGTGAAGCATTTAGCACAGCATCTGGTACATAATAACATACAAGAAATACTGTGTGTCATTATTACTCCTAAGACATTATTTATAGGCAACAGATTCTTCAGCCCTATAAGCGACTGAATGACAATAACGTAAATGTTCATATCTGAGGGTTCATCCAGTTGCAAGTCTATGACTAAATTAGATGATGATTACACTTTACAAAAGAATTCTTCACAAAACAATTCAAATGACAAAAATAGCAAGTCAAGTCATTCACATAAATATGAACTGCTATTTTATTATAGAAATCTTATATGAGGTAAAGATCTGATATAAATGATAGTGTGAGGGAATTAAGACTGTGTTCCTCTGTATTTGTTTATCTTTCGCAATAGACTATAAACTTTTTGAGGCAGGGATTATGTCTTATTTACCTTTGAGATCCCAATATAAATTAATTGCTTAATGCTGGGAGCAAGCAACCTAACATCTCTGATTTTGTGACGAACATAGTCAAGCAATGGACACGTTTAAAAAAGTATGCATAACACTGCTAATTATTAGAGAAATGCAAGTTAAAACTACAGTGAGGTATTGCCTCACACTGGTCACAACGGTCATCATCAAAAAGTCTGCAAATAATAAATACTGAAGAGCATGTGGAAGAAAAGGAACCATCCTACTCTGTTGGTGCGAGTATGAATTGGTGCAGCCACTACGGAGAACAGTATGGTGGTGCCTTAAAAATCTAATATGATCCAGCAAGCCCACTCCTGGGCATATATGAAACTATGACAATTAATTTTAAAAGGCACATGCACCCCCATGTTCATAGCAGCTCTATTTAAAGTAGCCAAGACATGGAAGCAATCTAAATGTCCACTGACAGATGGATAAAGAAGATATGGTGTTTATATATATATATAGTATAAATGCATATATAATATATAAATATATAGGTATAAATGTAGGAGTGTGCTTGTAGGTCAGGTAAAATAATGACCAAGAACTGACCACTGGGATTAGCAACATGAAGGTCATCTATGACCTTGAAGATGGAGGTTTGGAGAGGTGGTGAGGCAAAAGTATGATGGAGAGGATGCAAGAGAGAATGACTAGAGGGAAATTACAGAGAACGTATGTAGGAAACTTTCAGTTTTTATAAAAAGATAGAGTGGTAGCAACAGGGGAAGTGCTCTCTAGAAAGAGTTTTTGTTTGTTGCATTTTTTCTAAACTGAGAAATAATTGCATAGTAATGTGCTGATGGGAATATTCCCCTGGAAATAGAGAATGATGGTGTAGGAGAGAAAAAATTCGTTAGAACAATGTCCTAGTTTGAGGAGGGATAAGATCTAGTGGACCAAGGGAGCAGTTAGCTTTAGCTAAAGATCAAGGATGGTTCCTTCACAATCCTCAGCAGTGAAGGTGAAGGAGAAGTGAGTAGGTTTAATCCTGTGGTTCCTTATATTCATTCTGTTCTAATGATGAAAATAGATTGGCTTCCTTCTTAAATTCACATGTGATTACTAGAACAGCCCTGGAGTTGTTATGTCAGATTGCAGATGTTATGGAAATAATTTTAATGCAGCAAATAACAGTTTCACCTGGCTTTTCAGAAATGCATCAGTTGCCTGAAGCAAACTACCACCCGACAATATAGCTCACTTCTGGAACCAGCCATGGAACAGTGCTTTTTTTGAGAACAGACGTTTAAATTTAGATTTACTACATAGCTTATTATCTCAGTATAACAGCAATCTGTAATAATATTTCATATCTGAATTATCATTCTATATTATGAAGCAATAGTCTTTAAAGTTCTTTTTGATTACTCTCCATCTGCTCAGAATGCTCATAGCCCTTATCAGATATGTCATTTCTTTAACACTTTATCAGCTGGAATGTTGTGCACTTTATTTCATGGATGTGTGATATGTGTGTGCACACACATGTCAATAAACATGGTATTATAACTAATTGGAGAATATGAGCCACATTTTCTTGTATTTCTGTATTACTGATGATGACTACAATGGTGACCTAAAAACAAGCAAAACCAGAAAATCTGTGGTGAAACATCCATTGTCATATAGCCATAAAAACAGAGGTAGAAAATAAATTGAGCTATGAGTCCACGAAAAAATTATTCTGGACTACCAGAAATAAATGGCAAGCTTATATGTATTCTTCAAAGAAGAAGGCAACTTACCAAAATGAATATCCAATCATTTTTAAAAAATATCTTTCTTTTAAAAATTGGAGGAGAAGTTTCCTGAGAGAGTACCTGAAAATGGAATTGCTAGAATTAAAGATCTTTCATATAAACCTCATACAAAGAACCTGGCTGCTCATATATACAGATAATGAAGGGTAAAATATAATCCCACGTTGGGAGTTGGCATTCTAAAGGTCTCCACTGGTATACTATCAAGTGAAACTTGTATGCTTCTTCTTTCCTGTCTGAGGTTGATCCTCTTCTGCGTGGTAGACCATATCTATCTACTGTGTGTTTCTCAAGGGATTATCTTATACCATCCTATGTCATGGTATCAAGTACACTTGACATATACCTGTTAAATTTAATTTTCACAGAGAAATCTTCCAGGGATGACAAATATTTCTATAGACCACAGTTTCTAATTACCGGAGAGTACATGTCAAAGCAAAATTCAGACTTAAATTGAAGAAAGTAGCCCATTCAGATATGACCTAAATCAAATCTGTTAAAATTATACGGTGGAAATGATAAATAGATTCAAGGGATTACATCTGATAGATGGAATGTCTGAAGAACCATGAACGGAGGTTTATAACATTGTACAGGAGGTGGTGAACAAAACCAACTGCAAGAGAGAGAAATGCAAAAAGGCAAAGTGCTTGTCTGAGGAGGCCTTACAGATAGCTGAGAAAAGAGAAGCAAAAGGCAAAGGAAAAAAGGAAAGATAGTTCCATCTGACTGCAGAGTTCCAAAGAATAGCAAGGAAGATAAGAAAGCCTTCCTAAGTTGATCAATGCAAAGAAACAGAGGAAAACAACAGGACGGGAAAGACTAGTGATCTCATCAAGAAAATTAGAGATACCAAGGGAAAATTTCAGGCAAAGATGAGCCAATAAAGAACAGAAATGGTATGGACCAAACAGAAGCAGAAGATATAAAGAAGAGGTGGCAAGAATATGCTCAAGAACTATACAAAAAAAA
>SJYC01111555.1:0-10498 GCA_006408675.1 Madoqua kirkii
AACCCACTCCAGTGTTCTTGCCTGGAGAATCCCAAGGACGGGGGAGCCTGGTGGGCTACAGTCCATGGGTCGCACAGAGTCAGATATGACTGAAGCGACTTAGAAGCAGCAGCAGCAGTAGTGGATATGTTTGTATGTGGAATATATGTAAATGGATGGAGATTGTGGTGTCTGAGAGAAAGCATTTGTATCAAAGTGTTGGGAGTAAGACTTGGAGGAATATGTGTTAAAGAGTGGACTAGATGTGCCTATGGGAGATCATGTATGCTTTGAGTATGTGAGCAAGAGTGCATGTAAGAGTTTGAGGTGAGTATGTGCAGGGATGCAGTGAAGGAGAAAAAATGTTGATACTGTGGAGGGCCCCGTGGGACTCGAACATAAAATCTTTCTGTAACCCCCATTTCTTTGATTATAAAAAATAGCCTTCATTAAGCCTCCATGACCTGCCCTGAATTCCAATGGGCAGATTCAAGCAGCTGTTGACTATGGAAGGGAGGGTATGTAAAAGGAGAAACAGTCAAGAGCAGCCTTGGGGCAAGGTCCTATTCCACATCAACAGATACACACAACAATATATTTAAGCTATTTTGCAGATGCCCTCCAGGGGAGTTGCGGTTGTTCAGTCGATAAGTCCTGTCCAACTCTCTGTGACCTTGTAAACTGTAGCATAGCAAGCTTCCCTGTCCATCACTATCTCCCAGAGTTTGCTCAAACTCACGTCCATTGGGTCAGTGATGCCATCCAGCCATCTCATTGTCTATCACCTCCTTCACCTCCTGCCCTCAATCTTTTCCAGCATCAAGGTCTTTTCCAATTAATCTGCTCTTCCTATCAGAGGGCCAAAGTATTGGAGCTTCAGCTTCAGCATCAGTCCTTCCAATTAATATTCAGGATTGATTCCCTTTAGAATTGACTGGTTTGATCTCCTTGCTATCCAAGAGACTCTCATGATTCTTCTCTAGCACCACAATTAATTCTTCAGCACTCAGCCTTGTATATGATCCAACTCTCACATGACTACTGGAAGAACCATAGTACTGACTCTATGGACATTTGTTGACAGAGAGCTCTCTCTATTTTCTTAATATGCTGTTTAGGTCTGTCATAGATTTTCTTCCAAGGATCAGGTGTCTTTTAATTTCTTGCCTGCAGTCACCATCTGCAGTGATTTTGGGGCCTAAGTTAAAAAAAAAATCTGTCATTGTTTCCACCTGCCACCCATCTACTTGCCTAGAAGTGATGGGACCTGATTTCATGATCTTAGTTTTTTGAATGTTGAATTATAAGTCAACTTTTTCACTTTCCTCTCTCACCTTCATCAAGAGGATCTTTAGTTTTACCTTACTTTCTGCCATTAAGGAGGTATAATCTGCATATCTGAGGTTGTTCATATTTCTCCAGGCAATCTTGATTCCAGCTTGTACTTCATCCAGCCCAGCATTTCTCATGATGTACTCTGCATAAAAACTAAATAAGCAGGGTGATAATATACAGCCTTGATGTACTCCTTTCATAATTTGGAACCGGTCCATTGTTTCATGTCCAGTTCTAACTGTTCCTTCTTGACATGCATACAAGTTTTCCAGGAGACAGATAAGGTGGTCTAGTACTCCCATCTCTTGACTTTAGATAAGGTGATCTAGTACTCCCATCTCTTGGCTTTAGCTAGTCAATGAAGCAGAAGTAGATGCTTTTATGGAACTCCCTTAATTTTTTCTATGATACAGCACAGATGTTGGCAATTTGATCTCTGGTTCCTCTGCCTTTTCTAAACTCAGCTTGTACATCTGGAGGTTCTCAGTTCACATAATGTTGAAACCTAGCTTGAAGGATTTTGAGCATTACTTTGTTAACTTGTGAAATGAGCATAATTGTACAGTACTTTGAGCATTCTTTGGCACTACCTTTCTTTGGGATTGGAATGAAAACTGACCTCTTCCAGTCCTTTGGCCACTGTTGAGTTTTCCACATATGCTGACATATTGAGTGCAGCAGTTTAACAGCATCATCTTTTAGAATTTGAAATAGCTCAGCTGGAATTCTATCACCTCCACTAGCCTTGCATGCAAAAATGCTTACTAAGGCCCAGTTAACTTTACACTCCAGGATTTCTGTCTCTAGGTGAGTGACCACACCATCATGTTATGTGTATTCTTGCCACCTCTTCTTTTTTTTTTTTTTTTCTTGTGTGGCAGAGGTTTTATTACAGCGAAATGGGGGCACAGAAAGTTTCTGACGGACATCAGAAGGGGGCGGAGAGTGCCCCCCTTGCCAGTCTTAGCGAGAGAGCTATACACTTTTTAATTAGTTATTATAATAAATCAAAAGAATAAATCACAAGGTTGTGAAGATCTTACCAGACCCACTCCCACAATTTACATTTTAAGATAACACGATTAACAATAGAAAGATCTTACCAGACCCACTCCCACAATTTACATTGTAAGATAACAGGATTCAGTCAGTTCAGTTGCTCCCTGTCTGACTCTAGGCAACCCTGTGGACTGCAGCACCCCAGGCTTCCTTGTCCATCACCAAATCCCAGAGCCTATTCAGACTCATGTCTATCATGTGGATAACAGGATTAGTCAGAAGGTTTTCAGGAAGGAGAAACTGTCCTCAAGCAGGATACATTGTTGTTATATAATCCTTAGTACAGAGTTTATTTTTTTTATTTTTTTTTAAATTTTTATTTTTTGTTTAATGCTTATTCCATTTCACAGCACTGCATTGGTTCTGCCATACATTGACATGAATCAGCCACAGGTGTGGACGATCTCCCCATGTTAAAGCCCCCTCCCACCTCCCTTCCCTGCCCATCCCCCCGGTTCATCCCATACACCGGCCCCAAGCATCCTGTATCCTGTATTGAACATAGACTGGTGCTTCATCTGCCATATGATTGTATACATGTTTCGTTGTCCTTCTCCCAGATCTTCCCACCCTCTCCCTCTCCCTCTGAAGCCAAAAGTCCGTTCTATACCTCTGTGTCTCTTATATTGTCTCACTTTCGGGGTCATCATTATTGTCTTCTAAATTCCATATATATGTGTCAGTATACTGTATTGGTGTTTTTCTTTCTGGCTTACTTCACTCTGTATAATCGGCTCCAGTTTCATCCATCTCATTAGAACTGCGTCAAACTTATTCTTTTTGAGGGCTGAGTAATACTCCATTGTGTATATGTACCAAAGCTTTCTTATCCATTCATCTGCTGATGGACATCTGGGTTGTTTCCATGTCCTGGCAATTATAAACATTGCTGCAATGAACATTGGGGTACACGTGTCTCTTTCAATTCGAGTTTCCTCAGTGTGTATGCCCAGCAGTGGGATTGCTGGGTCGTAAGGCAGCTCTATTTGCAATTCTTTCAGGAATCTCCACACTGTTTTCCATAATGGCTGTACTAGTTTGCATTCCCACCAACAGTGTAAGAGGGTTCCCTTTTCTCCACATCCTCTCCAGCATTTATTGCTTGTAGATTTTTGGATCGCAGCCATTCTGACTGGTGTGAAGTGGTACCTCATTGTGGTCTTGATTTGCATTTCTCTGATAATGAGTGATGTTGAGCATCTTTTCATGTGTTTGTTAGCCATCCGTATGTCTTCTTTGGAGAAATGCCTGTTTAGATCTTTGGCCCATTTTTTGATTGGATCATTTGTTTTTCTGGAGTTGAGGTGCATAAGTTGCTTGTATATCTTTGAGATTAGTTGTTTGTCAGTTGCTTCATTTGCTATTGTTTTCTCCCATTCAGAAGGCTGTCTTTTCACCTTACTTATAGTTTCCTTTGTTGTGCAGAAGCTTTTGATTTTAATTAGGTCCCATTTGTTTATTTTTGCTTTTATTTCCAGTATACTGGGAGGTGGATCATAGAGGATCCTGCTGTGATATATGTCCGAAAGTGTTTTGCCTATGTTCTCCTCAAGGAGTTTTATAGTTTCTGGTCTTACGTTTAGATCTTTAATCCATTTTGAGTTTATTTTTGTGTGTGGTGTTAGAAAGTGGTCTAGTTCCATTCTTTTGCAAATGGTTGACCAGCTTTTCCAGCACCACCTGTTAAAGAGACTGTCTTTACTCCATTGTATGTTCTTGCCTCCTTTGTCGAAGATAAGGTGTCCATATGTGTGTGGGTTTATCTCATGGCTTTCTATCTTGTTCCATTGGTCTATATTTCTGTCTTTGTGCCAGTACCATACTGTCTTAATGACTGTGGCTTTGTAGTAGAGCCTGAAGTCAGGCAGGTTGATTCCTCCCGTACCATTCTTCTTTCTCAATATTGCCCTTGCTATTCGCGGTTTTTTGTATTTCCATACAAATCTTGAGATAATTTGTTCTAGTTCTGTGAAAAATACTGTTGGTAGCTTGATGGGGATTGCATTGAATCTGTAAATTGCTTTGGGTAGTATGCTCATTTTCACTATATTGACTCTTCCGATCCATGAACATGGAATATTTCTCCATCTATTAGTGTCCTCTTTGATTTCTTTCATCAGTGTTTTATAGTTTTCGATATATAGGTCCTTAGTTTCTTTAGGTAGGTGTACTCCGAGGTACTTTATTCTTTTCGTTGCAATGGTGAACGGAATTGTTTCCTTAATTTCTTTTTCTATTTTCTCATTATTAGTGTATAGGAATGCAAGGGATTTCTGAGTGTTTATTTTATATCCTGCCACTTTACTATATTCATTGATTAGCTCTAGTAGTTTTCTGGTCGAGTCTTTAGGATTTTCTATGTAGAGGATCATGTCATCTGCAAACAGTGAAAGTTTTACTTCTTTTCCAATTTGGATTCCTTTTATTTCTTTTTCTGCTCTGATTGCTGTTGCCACCTCTTCTTAGTCCCTTCTGCTTCTGTTAGGTCCTTGCCATTTTTGTCCTTTATTGTACCCATTTTTGCATGAAATATTCCCTTTGTATCTCCAGTTTTCTTGAAGAGATCTCTAGTCTTTCCCATTCTATTGTTTTCCTCTATTTCTTTGTATTGTTCACTTAAGAAGGCTTTATCTCTCCTTGCTATTTTTTGGAACTCTAGACAAACTGTATCCAAACTCTAGGCAAACTCTATCCAACTGTATTCAGTTGGATATATCTTTCCCTTTCTTCTTTGTCTTTTGAGTCTCTTCTTTTCTCAGCTATTTTTAAGGCCTCCTCAGAGAACCACTTTGCTTTCTTGCATTTCTTTTTCTTTGAGATGGGTTTGGTCACCACCTCTTGTACAATGTTGTACCCTCTGTCTATAGTTCTTTAGGTACTCTGTCTACCAGATCTAATTCCTTGAATTTATTCATCATCTCCATAGTCATACCTGAATGGCCTAGTGGTTTTCTCTACTTTCTTCAATTTAAACCTGAATTTTTCAATAAGGAGCTGATATCTGAGCCACAGTCAGCTCCTAGTCTTGTTTGCTGACTGTATAGAGCTTCTCCATCTTTGACCGCAAAGAATATAAGCATTCTGATTTTGGTATTGACCATCTGGTGATGATGTATACAGTTGTCTTTTGTGTTGTTGGAAGAGGGTGTTTGCTATGACCAGTGTATTCTTTTGGCAAAACTCTGTTAACCTTTGCCCTGATTCATTTTGTACTCAGTCAAGTTTGACTTCTTACTTTTGCATTCCAGCCCCCTATGATGATATGGACATCTTTTTTTTTTTTTCTTTTTGGTGGTAGTTCTAGAAGGTCTTGTAGGTCTTTATAGAACCATTCAACTTTAGCTTCTTTGGCATTATTGGTTGGGGCATAGGCTTGGGTTACTGTGATTTTGAATGGCTTTCCTTGCAGAAGAATAAAAATTACTCTGTTGTTTCTAAGATTGCACCCAAGTACTGCATTTTGTACTATTTTTTTTTTTTTACTATGAGGGTTACTCCATTTCTCCTAAGGAATTCTTGTCCACAGTAGTAGATATAATGGTCATTTGAATTAAATTTGCTCATCCTCATCCATTTTAGTTCACTGATTCCTAAGATGTCAATGTTTACTCTTGCCATCTCCTGCTTGACAATGTCCAATCTACCTCAATTCATAGATCTAGCATTCAGGTTCATATACAGTATTGTTCTTTATAGCATTGGACTTTACTTTCACCACCAAACACATCCATGACTGAGTGCAATTTCTACTTTAGCCCAGGCTTTTCATTCTTTCTGGAGCTATCTCTCCACTCTTTCCAAGTAGCATATTGGACACTCTCCTACCTGGAGGACTCATTATCTGATCTCATATCTTTTTGCCTTTTTCTAGTGTTTTCCAGTTGGGAGAAGTTAACAAAAATTAATGATGGCATGCTGCTTACAAGCACAAGACCAGACCAGATCCCAGACCAGCTGGACCTGAAAGTTGATGATGCTGATTCCTACTTGCCTCACCTTCAACCCAACAGAAGAATACCCACAAGATTATCTCACCCATTTGAACAATTTCTGTAAAACTTTTCACTATCTTCCCCAAATTGGGACACATTGCTTTGAAGGCATTAGCCTGCTGTGACCGACCCCTTTTGCCTGACAAAGTAATAAAGCTATCTTTTTCTATTTCACCCAAAATTCTGTCTGCGAGATTCTATTTCATACTGGTGTACAAAGAAACTGAACTTTATGTGAGTTGTGTGGGTATGGAGAGTGAATTAATGGGAGGTTACTTGGGCAGCCCTAGTTATACCCCTTAGTTTATACTGTTCAGTGAAATCTTCCTTTGAATTCCTTGCAGCAACATTCTTTGGGATTTGAGGACTCTAGGTTTAAGAAAACTGTTATTTCTTCTCTCAGGCCCTGTGCCAAAGGACACCCTCATTTAGTTCCACACACATTCCATGAATACTTACTGTGATACAAATTGCTCCTGTCAGAACAATCACTTCTGAGGAGTCATATCTCTTGACACGTCCCAAATCTCTTTCTTTTATTGCATTCTCTTAAGAGTTTATTATGTGAGCAGAGGAAGCAAGAGCTGCTCATAACTGGGGTTTTAGAAGCAAATAGCCTGAGCGAGGGACCTGATGGTGAATTCCTGGCTCTGCTCTATCCTAGTTATATTAGTTTTCTAGGGTAGCCATTAACAAAACACCACAGGCTAGGTGGCTTAAACAATAGACATTTGTTTTCTTATAGTTCTGGAGGCCACAAGTCCAATATTGAGGTGTTGAAAGGTTTAGTTTCTTCTGAGATCTCTTTCTTTGGCTTGCAGGCGGCCACATTCTTTTTGTATCCTCACATGGTCTTTGTGCACATGCATCCCAGGTGTCTCTGTGTCCAAAAGGACTCCAATCAGATCAGACTAGGACCCACCCTAAAGGCCTTATTTTAACTTAATCACCTCTTCAAATACTCTCACATTCTTAGGTACTAGGGGTTAAGGTTTCAGATATGAATTTTGAGGGCATACAACTCAGCCCATAACACTAGCTGTGTGACCTTGACCAAGTCATTTCACCCTCTGAGTCTCTGTTTCTCGCCAGAGTAAGTGGAGATAATTAGAGATCATATTTAAAATAATTAACAGCTGGCAGGGACTCTGATCAGATCCAAACTTTAGTGGCCTTATTACTAGAGTACTCTCAGAGGGCCTTTGTAGGCCAAGAATTTACCTTTTGATTGCTGAATTTTATTAGGAGGTCTGAGGGAGTTGTTGTTGTCCCAAGGGAGGGTTCATGGTGGTGTAGTAAGAGTGAAGGGTGATACCAGACAGTACAGATGTTTTTCAGTATTTTGACAACCTATACAGCTCTCCCTGTGTATGCCACCCAAATATTAGTCCCCAATATATAATGCTTACATCCATAGTCTAATTCTACACATGTAAGGATGCTGATCTCCTCCTTAAATGCCCAACTTGGTTTCTCTAAGCAAATTCCAGTGTTCAACTGTAGGGTCTCAAAAACCCTGCCACCCTGAAATTGAAGAGCTCTCCCTCCTCTTTAGTATACTATGGTGTTCGTCAAGGTAAAGTACCGGGTGGCTGCTTGAGGCATGCTTCCTGGGGATCCCGAGGAAGACGCTCATCTATGTATGCCTTGGAAAGACTGTTTTATGTTTACACCATTATGGTATAGCATAGAGGTCATATTTCAATCTGGACTTAGCTACCTACTCACCCTTGGTGAGCTTCACTCATCTCTCTTTCATATAAGAAGTTGGATAATTCAATGTTCTGAGAAAATCTTTCCTGGGAAGCAGAAAGGAACTTGAACAGTAGTTGTTAAGTTAGGAGACACATCCATCTCCCACACAAGTGTCTCTCTTGACCCTGGAATCTGTTCTATCCCACCTCCTTTTCTTTCTCAAGGTTCAGATGTGAGTCATCTTTGGGCAAGGAAACCAGAGTAGGCTGCTTCTCGTTACTTGACTGAGGGCCACAGCCCTGTCCACAGCTCCTTATCTCCAGACCCTTGTCTCCCCTCATCTCTGATTGGGTGGTATGATTAAGGAGAGAACAGAGCAGAGCCTTTGTTGTGGTGGGGGCTCCTTAATGGGAACTTGGGCTAAGGGAAATAATGGGAAATTTCAAGGCAAGCTATCTGTCCCAAGCCTAAGGTTTAGCAGGACCTGAGTGAAGGGTGAAGTCAGCATCAGAATTTCACTCTTGTGGCTATTTAGCAAGGGTTTTCTGGAAAGCTGAGCTCAAAATGAGAGAGAGAGAGAGAGAGAGAGAGAGAGAGAGAGAGAGAGAGAACCTCATCATAATTGTAGACAGTCAGAGGTGGCACACCTGTGGCTGATTCATGTCAATGTATGGCAAAAATCACCGCAATATTGTAAAGTAATTAGCTTCCAATTAAAATAAATAAATTATTTTTAAAAAGTTTAGAGTGAAACAAACAGATCAGAAGAAGAAGAAGAAGAAGAAGAAGAAGAAGAAGAAGAAGAAGAAGAAGAAGAAGTAAGGCAGATCACAAAATGTTCTAGGAAGTTATTTACAAACAGTACCCAGACTGTAAAGTTAGTGATTATAAGCAAAACTTGCTAGGATGAGAGTTTGGGGATGCTGGAGTGATCCAGTTTTATCTCTCTTCTTCTGATTGAGCCATGGAATCTCAGCCAGACTCCCTTGAAAGCTAATGGGACACTCTCTCTGTCTTCTCTTGAGCTGCTAGTGCAGCTTCATAATATGGAGAGAACATTACACTTGGAGCCAGAAGTTCTGGACTCTAGCTCCAGCTCTGCCACTAACTTACTATGTGACATGGGTAAATTTCTTCCTTTATCTGACCTCTAAAACATGAGAAAGTGGACTCCATGGTCCTTGCCTCTCCGACATTCTGAGTCTCTGTGTGAGTTGGGATGAGGGAGTGTAGGGAAACAGACCATTATCTACCTTCCAACCTTCATCCTGCCTACAACCTTACTTCTTAGGGTTAGGCCCAGTTAAACCTGAGAAATTACTTCCTTCACCTCTTCTTCCCAAGGGAGAGCTTACTGATCTCGATTCTCCCTAGACTTCAGTTAGTCTTGCTGTCTCACATATAACCAACATTCCTTCTGTCCCAGGCTTTAGGAGAACACTTTATCTAATTAAAACTGAGAAGCTTCATGAAAACCTTGTTTGATAATCTGGGCAGATTGAACTTCTATACTCACAGAGATGCTGAGATACTAGGCAGCACATCTGAGGTATTTTTGGGCCACTGGATGGGGTGAGATATTGTCTTTAGAGATCCCTTCACTATAAAGGGTAGAGTCACATAGGGCAAAGAGTTCAGTGGCAGTGTTGTGCATCTGTGCCACCATGGGTGAGATCCAGAAAAACAAGATTTTCATAACTTTTAGAATGTATTCACAAGGATAGTAGGTGCAGTGCTTTGCTTACAGCCCCTGCTAAATTACACTGGTGGACACTGACAAGAAAATTTGACCAAGGTATGGTTTGGGTTTGACCAAGGTACATCCACACCTAGACTTTAGGCTGATCCATATCCCAGTAGAAGTGGAAAAAACAATCACTGAATCACTTTGGCATGACAGTACTCACTATAAATCTTTCTTGCAGTAGGCAAAAGTTATTTTAAAATTACCTAGCTTTTTTTTTAATTTAAAGGCAATATGTGCACAAAGCAAAGCATTTAAACAGTGAAAGCAGCCAGATTGCCAAATTCACTCACTAGGGTTACCCAGTGGTAAGAGTTTGTCATGTGTTTCTTCCAGAAAATATTAATGACTTACAGAGAACAATTTTTTTTTACACAAATGGGCTCATAATACCTTGCTTTGTTTACTTAACTATATTTGGACAACTTTCCATATCTGTACAAACATATTTACTTCATTCTTTTTAATGAAGGTATTGTTGTTGTTCAGTTGCTCAGTCATGTCTCACTCTTTGTGACTCCATGGAGTGCAGCACACCAGGCTTCCCTGTCCATCACCAACACACAGAGCTTGCTCAAACTCATGTCCATTGAGTTTGTGATGCCATCCAACCATCTCATTCTTGGTAATCCCCTTCTCCTCCTACCTTCAATCTTTCCCAACATCAAGATCTTTTCCAATGAGTCAGTTCTTT
>SJYC01111556.1:0-13450 GCA_006408675.1 Madoqua kirkii
TATTACTTTACCGCTGAGTCATCAGGGAAGCCCGGCTCTCTAATTTTGAGAAACGCAATAAATCTGAAAATGTCATGAGACTTAACAGAGGATTGGTGTGTTAGAGAGGGGAGTGAGACTCCCGTGCCTGGGAGGCTGTGTGGGAGCTGCAGGGTGACAGCAGGGAGCGGAGACTCCTTGTTTGAGAGGAGGAGTGGGAGAGGAGTCGGGGAGGTGGGTGGTGGGTGGAGGACCTGTGGGCTCCTCCCTGTGGAAGGGCTAGGAGAGTGTAGGAGACTTGAGCCTGCTTGATGAACTGTGGAAAGGAGCCCAGTATAGGTGGAAAGGTTAAGGCCTAGAGACAAACCCAGCCAGCCGTCCACAGATAACCTGCCTGGAGTCAGCAGAACCTAGGTTAGATTGTGACTCGGGAGGAGTAAGAAGACGGGGGCAGGGAGGGCCTAGGTGGTCCAGTGGGTGGGACGCCACGTGCTCACTGCTCTCGCCTGGGCTCAGTCCCTGGGTGGGGAGCTGAGACCTTGTGAGCTGTGTGATGTAACTGGTCCAGGCCATTAGAGGAGACTCAGCTCCAGCCCTGAGCTGGCCAGGAGCCTTGCCCATGCTGATGACCAAGTCTGGGCCGTCTGGTACAAACAGGCCACCTGACAAAGCCTCAGACCCCTCAGTATGAAAATACGCTTTCTGGTTGTTAGTACAGCCCTGTGAGAGCCAAACACTCAAGAGCTAGCTGGAATTGGCTTTTTATCACCAGTTTTGTATTTTAATGACTTTCTCGGTTGGTTTGTTTGACAGATGACCTCATTGATTAAGAAATACTGAATTTTACTCTGTCCAGATGTTTTAATGTCATAGGTCTTTGCTTGTATGGATGAATGTGAGAATCTGATTTGTTTGCTTTACTTTGAAGATACATCAGATGTTGGCATCCGTTTATTAGATATCATTCTCCAAGTGAAATAGGTCTTCCAACCCAGAAAAATCTATGCTTTTAAAGGAACTGTTAGAGGTACCTGTGAGAATATGGTTGTTACAAATATCTAGCATGTAATTTGTTTTAAAACTTAACAAAGTAACTTTACTTGCACATGAAATATCTTCTAGAAAAACTGTTAACTATGAAAGGAATTAAATAATGATATTGCCTTTTTGGGGGGTATTGTGTTTTTAGATTAACTTCTGTGTAAGAAATTATTGCAGTTATAATTTAAATCTGTGGAGTCTGTTCCTCTAGGTAGAAGACATTTAAAATTAGCATATTCTAAGGTCAGTTTGGAAAATTTAAGGAAACTCAAGGGCTATACGGACACTTAGATCTTTCGCTTAAATTAATGTAGAAAAATTATACAGCATACTTATCCTAAACCTTTATACATTTCCTTTCGTTGGATTTTCAGGTGTTCTTATCACACCTACGAACTAAGGTGAAAAGTACACAAAAACCTCTTGGCTCTTCAGAAACTTCTCTTTGCAGCACTGTGCCTCATTTAGAGGAAGCCGTTGTCTCTCCCTGCAGCAGCTTTGGGACTAATCTTATTAAATCTGAGCTCACTTCTTTATAGTCAGTGTGGGAGAAATCCAGAAAGATGTGAAATTGTTTCTGAAGTCTTCCTTGATAGTGGTGGCTTTGATTTGTCTAGACTATGGATTGGTAATAAGACCCAGAAGTAACCGTCAGGCTCGTCTTAATTTCGTGGGCCCCTTCGTTTCTGCAAGAGCAGCTTGAGGAGTGCTTGCCGGCTGTCAGTCTGTGCGCTCCTGGCTGGTCTGCACTGACGCTGATGCTTGTTCTCTAGGTCTCTGCCATGAAATGTGGCTCTTGCCCATCTCCCCGGAGGCACTTTCCCTTGGAGAAGTGGCATATCACGATTATCATGGGATTCTGGTCGATGAGGAAGAAAAAATTTTAATTCAGAAAAATTTGGGGCCTAAAAGCAAGGTCAGTAGGCATCTAATCTGGTGTTTAAATTATCGAGGGAAGAAGAAAACGTATCTGTCTTCTTGCCTGGTCCCTAGAACTTTCTTGATTCTTCCCTTAGGTTCTTATTCTCCGGAATCACGGTCTTGTGTCTGTTGGAGAGAGCGTTGAGGAGGCCTTCTATTATATCCACAACCTTGTGGTTGCGTGTGAGATCCAGGTAGGCGGTGGCCACTCCATGTGGTCTGGTCATTTCTAACTTAATTTTTCAAATACGTAAGTCACTACCATTTATGGAGGGCTAGCATATATTGGCCCTGATAACAGGTGCTTATTCATGTTGTTATGGGCCATCTCATTTGAACCCCAGCCACTTGTTTTGAAAAGCAGGTGCAGGGAGTAGAGCTTTGGCTGCAGTCTCACAGCTCTGGGTGCGCTATGGCAGGCCTGCTAAGCTCCCCGTCTGCACATCCCTCACTGTTACCCGGCTTACATCTGTGTAGTTACCCCGGCTTACGTCTGGGTAGTACCATTTCATTTGAACCCAGGCACTTGCTTTGAAAAGTAGATGCAGGGGGTAGAGCCTTGGCTGCGGTCTCACAGCTCTGGGTGCCGCTCATGCCAGGTCTGCTAAGCTTCCCATTTGCACACTCCTCATTGTCACCCGGCTTATGTCTGTAGTTACCCCGACTGTGGAGTAGCGGCCGCCAGTCTCCTTTATATGACCTTGGAAGGGGCTTTGTTTTCCCATTTATTCTTCAAGTATAAGTGACCAATATTTTTTCATGCTAAAGACAGACTTCTAAAAATAGTCTTGTGGTTCACCTGTCACTTCCATCTTGTGTTTTCTGTTCTTGCAGTGGTTCGGTTTCTTTTGACGCCTCTGTTTCTGTTGAAGTGATCTCTCATAGTCATCTGACCTGTTTGATCAGTAAGGAACTCCAACTGTTATGTTTGCTTGTTTTGGAACAGGTTCGAACTCTGGCGAGTGCAGGAGGGCCAGACAATTTAGTCCTCCTGGATCCCGGGAAGTACAAAGCCAAGTCCCGGGCCCCTGGGTCCCCGGCAGGGGAAGGCAGCGGATCACCGCCCAAGTGGCAGATTGGTGAGCAGGAGTTTGAAGCCCTCATGCGAATGCTGGATAATCTGGTAAGAATGTGGCCACCACTTTATGAGACTGCTTTCATCCCAAGAGTACAAATGCTGGTGTTTTTATAGCTGGTGAAATGGTGCTATGAAATGACTATTTTCAGGCAGCATCAGAATGCTTTCAGGCTCCAGAGCCGTGAACATGTACCAGGGTAGATTAAGTTCTCAGCTAAATTGTGATTGAATACACAGGTGAGGGTTTCTTGTCTCCTTCTGTTTTTAAAGATAGCATTATTTGGACTGTGTGGGCACAGTAGCACAGAGGATAGTGTACTTTGCTGAGTAACTGAGTCCTCGAGTAGCGGGGTCAGCTCAGGACCCAGCCCCAAAGCAGGCTGTCCAGGGGGCCTTTGTGCACCAGTCAGCCGAGCGTCTTGTTTGTTGTAACAGTAAATTCTAGCCACGTGGGGCCTGTTTGCTGTGTTTCACAGACTTTGCTGCTGATCTGTCGCATGGGAGGCCCTTTGCTGCCTCCTGCAGGGACAGGGAGCCCAGCGTGGTGCACAGCGTGGCCTTAGGGCTCTCGGCTTAATAGGCATGTTAAAGTAGTCTGTGGCAGGATGTGGTCTGTCTGGTTGCAGTGACGATCATAGAGGAAAGTTTTGTAGAGGGTGACCCTTGAGAGTGACTTCAAAGAAGAGATCAAAGTGTGACAGCTTTTGCTGGGAAACGGGAGGCAACTGTGACATGGCCATGGGCACGACTGGAGACCCAGCCGCGGGCATGATGGGCAGCCTGGCCGAGGGGCTGGGACAGTGCCTTTCTGGCCCGTCTCTGATCTCACCAGTCGGTTTAAATGTTAGGGTTGAAGCAACCTCAGTAAAGGCAAATGGCTCGGTGCTGGGCCTTTCTCCTGCCTCAGCGTCACATCTCTTAGATAGGGTTCAGGAGTCCGTCCTATGGCCACATGGACATTAAGTAGTGGGCGTGTGGGGCAGAGAAGCCATCCAAAGGGCGGTGCCGGCTTCACAGAGTTCCCACCATTCGACCAGGTCTTGGTGGGGATGGGTGGCTTTAAGAGGCAGAAAGTTTCACTTTTCTGAAGAGAAGAACTCATGGGTCTGGTTCACCGTGTGCTAAGTGTCTTCAGAAGGTTCTTCTCCCTTAAGTTCTCTGACTTAGGAGAGTGTTGCTGTAAAGGGAGAGCTGGGAGTGAATGGCTAAGCGGTGATGATGACATCGTGGGTGTGACTGAGGAGGGTGGTGAATGGAGAGCAGACTCTCCTGACTGCTGAGCTCGTTTGCTCAGGGAAGGTGGGCTGCACTGACTATCTGCCCTAGCCGTGAGCAGGGACACAGTCTTGCCCTCAGGGAGGTCATGGCCTCGTGGGGAAATGGACAGACAGATCCCACATGCAGCCCAGCACCTCGACGTGTGCCTGACAGAGCACGATGGCAGCTGCAGGGACAGAGCCAGGACTGGGCATGGGGACAGGAAGGGAATCAAGTTCATCGAGATGATCAGTGGAAGTGGCAGGCCAGGGTAGTGCAGGCTCAGGAAAGTCACCCAGAGCAGGCTGACAGTGGAGACGGTAACCCTGGCATCTGACCCAGAGGTCGGCACTGGAGGAGCCAGGCAAAACAAGGGTCGTGGGGCTCCCAGTCTCACTGTGCCTTCTTCTCTCCCTTGGGCAGACACTGTGACCTTTCCCTGCCCTTACACCTACAAGCCAAGTGAGAATGGGCGAGAGGAGTACAAATCAAGAGAACACCAGCCTGCCACATCTTTTGCACTCAGTACATTCTGGAAGGTGCAGAGAGAGAGAATTAGAGTTGGTAACTCTAATTGGGGAGGGCGGAGGTAAAGGATGAGAGAAGATAAGCGAGATTACAGCAAGGCTATTTTATTTGGTGCCCTTAATGTGCACAGGTTATTCTTAATATCAGAAGGCTCTGTGGTTTATGAGAAATAAACTTAGACAGCAATCACTGATTGTAGTCTGTGTTTTAATTTAGCATTCTGATCAACTGTATATGTGCTAATAATTCAGTCAGTAGAGAATAGTTGAAGATTCTCACGCTGTAAGAAATATTTCATATGATAGTCATAAATGTTTCTGGCATACACAGAAGAAATGCTGACTTGTTACCCAAAAAATCAAGATATAATTCCAGCTTCTCAAAAGAAGGAATAAAGCCAATTTTTAACATATAGTAGGTCTGAGGTCTGAGTTTTGCTCTGATTTTGGTCTGGCATTTAAAGAGGAAGAATAAAGAAAAAACCCATACCCCCTCAGAATAAAAGTTGGTGACGTCCTGGATGGTTTATTTGGAATTCATGAAGATTACTCAAGAGCCCTGGCTTTCAGCAAGAGGAAACCTGATTGAATTAAGAACTGTATTTTTCAGAAGACAGTCTTTTGTAGCTGAGTTGTTACTTTTTATTATTCTTTAACAAAGCATGTTTGTAAATGGGGGAAAAGCGTGTTAAAAAGGGAAGGCATTTACCTATTTCCTGAGTGTAGTTACAAAGCAAAAGTAAACAACAGCCAACTCCACTCAGGGGTCATTACTCCTGTTTTTTGACTGTTTTAAGGGAATGGTTGGTAATAAAGGTGGCCTCCAATGAGGAGGATCACCCAGAGGAAAAGGCGAATTCCCACATTTAGAGCAACGCTTTTGAAGCAGCTTGGCAGGTAGAACATAGCCACTGACTCATCCTTGCTACCAGCCCTGTGTGATCCTTTCAATCTGAATCCCCTCGTCATTCACAATGAAGGTGTCGTGAACCACCTGGTTCAGGTGTGACAGTGGGTTGGGAGTCCAGGCACAGTTCAGGCTGAGTCAGGTCCTTGGGGTCAGGCCCCCCAAGGCTGCAGTCAAGGAGTTGGCCTGGGCTGAGTTCTCAGCAGAAGGCGCTCATGGTGGAGGGTCCACTTACAGACTCTGCACATGGTGGGCAGCTCCTTCAGCGCCAGCAGTGGGCCGGGAGCCGCTCAGGGCAGGCGCTGCACTCTCCTCCTGGCAAACGCTTCTGTCTCCAAGCAGGCCCTTCCCCCGCTGCTAGCGCAGGGGAAGGGCTTACAGTGGCGAGGGACCTTACCTTACGGCAGGCGGGGCCTTATGGAGGCGGAGTCCTTAGGGAGGTGGGGTCTTATGGAGGTGAGGCCTTAGGGAGGTGGGGTCTTAGGGAAGTGGGCGGCCCTTACAGCGGGCGGGGCCATGGGGCCACTGTCGCGTTGGTCAGGCCCCCAGACGGATCCCGGTTAGTGAGGCATCATCCTGGCCTGGACATGCTGTCTGTGAGGTCAGCATACAGGGCACAGGGCTCGGTGCTCTTCAGAGGCAGGAACTAGCGGGCTGCGGGCTGTGAAGTGCAGGAGGCCAGGCTGAAGGCTCACTTAAGTGCTGCTGCATTTAGAGGTGAAGTGATTTTGCCAGGTACCAGCTGTCTGAGGTGTTGGGTGTTTCTGAAACATTAGCACAGTATTTAAACTGCGACTGAAAAAGTTTAAAAAAAGTGTTAATTACGTTATTAATATAACTTGTTCTGTAGCCAGCAGCAGGTAAACCCAGGTTGCCTTTTGAATTTTAACTTTTTCTTTATATATATATAATACAGAAGACGGTACCTATATTAATTCTTAAAAACTGAACATACTGTGTAACTAGCACCTGCATCCAGTGCCAGCACCCAGACCTCCTGTCCCCAATTTGAGTCTCTTACCGCGTCCCAGGGGTGAGCCCTGTCCCCCCTCCTACCAGCGCAGACTGGTTTTCCTCCTGTTGTAAATGGAGGCGCACAGGCTGTTCTCTCACAATGGGCTTCTCTCTCAGTGTCGCACTGGGAGAGACTCATGCAGAGGTCTCCCCTGGAAACAGCGCGCTCTCCCCGCTGTGTCCCGTGCTGCTGTGTGAGTGGACCGCAGTTCATCCCTTCTGCTGTTGATGGACTTTGGGGTTTTTGACTTTGGGGCTTTGGGAATACCGCTGCTGTTAGCATTTTCGTACCTGTGAACATAGCAGCAGTTCTCCTGGGCAGCCACATACATAGGGTGTGCGTATTCTCTGCTTTTATAGGCATTTCCAGTGTTCTAAAGGGAAACACTGATTTGAGATCTGGGATATTGACTATGTCTTTCTTTTTGGCCCCTAGGGTTATAGGACTGGCTACCCTTACCGATACCCTGCTCTGAGAGAGAAGTCTAAAAAATACAGCGACGTGGAGGTTCCTGCCAGCGTCACAGGCTACTCCTTTGCTAGTGACGGTGACTCGGGCACTTGCTCCCCTCTCAGACACAGTTTTCAGAAGCAACAGCGAGAGAAGACAAGGTGGCTGAACTCTGGCCGGGGCGACGATGCTTCTGAGGAAGGGCAGAGCGGAAGCAGTCCCAAGGCGAAGACTAAGGTGTGGACGAACATTACGCACGATCACGTCACACCCTTGCTGCAGTCTCTCTCGTCCGGTGTCTGCGTGCCAAGCTGTATTACCAACTGCTTGGTCTGTGCCTACTTACTGTTCATAGTTAGATGATGTAGAGCAAGTCGGCTCGCTGGGGCTTTGGAGGCTCTGGGACTCTCACCCTCTGACCTAGATTTTAGGCAAACCTTCCTCATTACCCTTCTTCAGCCTGAATTCAAATCCACTTTTGCTTCAGCTATAATTCAAGTAATACTGTCTGCTTGAAACTGCTTAAGATACATCGTGCCTCTGTGGTAATTCCAGCATTACCTAACTCTATGCACAGCAGAAATACCGCATCCCTTGCGTGGATTAACCTGAAAGTGGGAGCTGTCATTCAATTCAAACCGTATTTGAAGAATCTTTAATACTTCATGACACAGGTGTAGTTGGAGCATAGCCTGCTGGTTTAATGTCATAAGCTCAGCTGTTTAATTTAGTTGCTAACTCAGGCATGTTCTTTAAAGTCGTAGTGTTTTCTTAAGCAGTTTTCCCTATGTCTCACGGGTGTCTTCTCAGCTGACCCTCTCGTCCGCCTCCTTCCCCGCTTGCTGTTGTCCCAGAGCCTCCGAACGCGCTCAGCCAGCCCCCTTCTGCATGGACTGTTGCATGTGAGTAGACAGCCATAGCGGGGTCTCTGGCTCCTGCGGGGTGTGGCGTGGCCCGGGTGCGGCGGGCCACCTGCCAGTGCACGCCCCAGGTGTGGGGAGGCGACCTCCGTGCCAGGAGGGACGCGGCCTTGAACGCTGCTCCGTGGTCCTGGTGCTCAGACGTCTCTGGGCAGCCCTGGCCCTGGACGGTCCGCTGGGCCCTGAGTCCCAGTAGGCGAGGCTTGTGCGAGGACGCTGGCCGGGACGCACGCATCTCTGCACGGTTAGCTCTGCAGGAGCAGAGGGGAAACCAACCTAGACGTCCCAAGACGGGGCCCCACGCAAGCCCAGCGGGCCCTCCTGCTCCCCTTGTGAGAGGGCTCCTGCTTCATAGTTTACTTACAGGAAGTACGTTCTGTCTCCCCAGGTGGGCCTGGTGTCTCCTGAGGCACAGCTGGTGAGACAGCCTCTGTGCTCCTGAGGAGCGTGTCACGTGGCAGAGACTCTGCGTGCACATGGCCGGGCTCCACGTTGGAGCCAGTCTCCTCTTTCCTGCCTCCTCACCTTCCTTCTCTCTCTCTCTGTCCCTTTTTTTCTATTTTCATTTTGTTTAGTTTCTGATTTAGTTTGCTTGTTAAAGGGAGCGGGCCTGAAAATGACTGTCTGCTGACCTTACACACACAGAGCGCTGAGCTGCTGTGAGGAATCTCCCTAAGCGCATATGTCACAGCAGCTTCGGGCCTTATTTACTGTCTGTTTGAAGAAATACTAACTTGCGTTAGGTATTTTAGTCACTGTGTAAGTTGAAGGGGAGACTTTGTTCGGCTTCTAAACTTGTTTCTTACTGTTCTGGAGAAACACGAGCTCCTTGCAGTGTTCCCAGGTTGGTATATTAATTTATAATAATTGTTCTTAAGTTTTTTTACCATGTTCAAGCGTCTGAGGTGATTGTTTTAATGTTTGACTAAGCACTGTGTTTGGTAAGAAGCTGGAGTTGATGTTGTCTGAGGAGATGACGGCAGTGAGTACCTCGCAGCCCATGCCCATCCCATGCTGCCTGCACTGTGGCCCAGCATTGGACAGTTTCGCTGCTTTCTTCAGAATCTCTTGGTTCTTGAAAATACTCTGAAAGGCACAACATCTGCTCTCTGCCACAGGCTTGCTTTAGTGTTCAGTGCCAACTCATGCCTGGGGGTTAGAATTTGATTAAAAATCTCATCTTTGATTGGAGGTCCAAAAAAAAGCATGCATGAAAGGCGCAGTGTGCTGAGAACACGCACTGGCGTCTGAAGTGCCTCCAGCACAGGCTCGCGAGCGCTCTCCGTTTGTGTGGGACGTTGTTGTAACGCCCAGAGAGGCATTAACTGTATAAAGTACCTGACATCCCCAGACTCTTCCACCACTAGCTACTGCATAACTCTTCATACAGTAATTTTCTTGGGTTGAAATGGCTACGCAAATAGTGCATTCTGATGCGGAGTTTATTTTGATGCCAACTTTGGTGATGCCCACTCTTGCCCACCGCACAGTCTTCCCTCACCGGGCCAGGCGCATCATACCGCTTCTCATGACCCCGTCATCTCACGCTTCTGTCCGGCTCTGATGTTGGGGTCTCTGCGAGCAGTGAACCGATGTGTTCTGAAGGGGCCTCCACGACTGGTCCCGGGCCATCATGGGGTATCGCTCTGTCAGCAGCCGCTCCTGTGGCCTGGGTTTCAGCTGGGCCTTTTGACGGGCCCTGCCGGTCGGTCCCAGCCCTGGCTCCCTGCATGACTGGTTTCCAGCCACTGCGGCGGCGCTGTGGCTTGGTCATCGGTTCGTTCTCTGTGAGGGTCGGTGCATGGCCAGGTGTGAGGTGAGCTGGACAGGCTGGACGCTGCGGTGTCGCTTCCTGTTGTCACGCCTCTGACTTCTCACCTGTTCTTGATATTTTAGTGGACTAAAGAGGATGGACACAGAACTGCCACCTCTGCTGTCCCTAACCTGTTCGTTCCATTGAACACTAACCCAAAGGAGGTCCAGGAGATGAGGAACAAGGTGTGTACTGACTGCTGCCAGCACTTGCTGGAAGCGCGTGTGTGGGAGGAGGTGGCCGGGTGGGGCGGGCCGCGTGGGGCTGCGGGAGAGCGCCGACCGTGGGAGGCTGGCTGCGGCTGTCCCGTGACTGCCGGGTCCGCCCTTCACTTGCTGTGCTGTGCATGGCGGTGAGCAGTGGGCGCTTCTGGGCCCCATGCTTGAATGACGCTTGTCCCTCAGCAGGGCAGGGCTGAAGTCAGAGCCTGTCCCCAGCGAGAGAGCCTTTGCCCCTGCCTTGCCAGGCCCATCTGAAGAGTTATGAATGTTCGGTGTGTTGGAACGTGAGATCCACCAGTGTTCACAGGGTCCCTAGAAGATGGGCACACGGGGTATCTCCCCTCAAGTTAGGGAGCACAGTGGGAGCCATGCCTGCCGAGCTTGTCCGGAAGAAGCAGCAAGTCTGGAGGGTCCGTCCAACCCTCTGAGTCCTGAGCTACTAATCAGGCTGGACCAGCAGCATTGGGCACGACCCACCGGGGAGCAGGGCAGCCCGGAAGAGCAGCTTTTGTGTGGCTGGGGGCCTGAGGGCACACAGCAGCTGCAGGCGCAGCGCGCGGTCTCTGTCCTGTTGATGCGTCTCTCCTTGCCGTCCTCAGATCCGAGAGCAGAACTTGCAGGACGTTAAGACGGCTGGACCCCAGTCCCAGGTGTTGTCTGGTGTGGTGATGGACAGGAGCCTTGTCCAGGTGAGCGCTCAGAACGGTTCTGCCGTTAGTGGGTGGTGACTCTGTGACCACCTGCTCCAAGTTACTCTTAAGTTGGGAGAGGATGACTGAGGTAAGTGTCCTAGGCACCCAGTTCCCTTTGTTTAGCGTCTCCGTGGTAAGAGGTAATCGGCCCCTCTTCCTTGAGCTGTAGCCCGAGCATCGGCATGCCCAGGGCCGTGGCCCCCAAGCCTGCTCTGCGTCGTGCACGCCTGGGTGAGGGCAGTGCCGGCTGCCTGCTTGGGGCCCGGGCCTACCTGGCTCCAGCAGGAGCTGTGGGACACGCAGAAGGAGGGTGGGTGTGGTGGACGGTGGTTCTCATATGTGTTGCTGTCCACGACAGCGTGTTGCTTGGGAAAAGTGCAGCGGGTCCCTGTAAATGTGATGCACGTTTACACTCATTTCTGTAGAAGGACTGCCCTTGTGGCATCCTGAAGATAACTGTGTAAGTAGTTATCTCTGACAGTTAAGTGGCCGCCCGATGCTTCAGACTCGACTCGCCAGGGTAGGGGGCCGGCTACTGTCTGTCGTGGGGGCCGGCGCGCTCGGCTCCGTGGCCTGGGTTTGCACGCCGCAGCGCCACCCCCTGCCCAGGCCGCTGGCGCCGTCTCGCTGCATGCGCTCTGCCGCCCGTGCTGCGCTCTGGGCGATGTGCTCGGCTGGGCCTGGTGGGCTCTGACCACGCAGTTTACTGTTGCAGGACGCGCCCCTCTCTGACTGTACGGAAAGAATCGAAGGGCTCGAACGCACAGAGCAGACCTTTAGGCCCGCTAAGCCTCTCTCTTTTAGAAAGGTACTCACCGCCCCTCCTCCACTGCCTGCGGCACCCCTTGCTTGTTACCCACCCTGCCCCTCTCCTGTTGCTGCGCTTGCTGTTGTCTTAGGTTCCAGGGAGCTTTAAATGAGTCCCTGAGCTGTTTGTGAGATTGTACAGAAGGTTCTGTTCTGCCCATTCTCTTAATTAAGCATTTTACATGAGGTTATTTTCATACTTTGCAGCATTTTTATGTTGTGCTGAGAAATGGTTGATCTCAGTGATGTTCTCAAGATTGGCACCTGAATTTGGTTGGTGCATGTTTTAGGACTTGGCCTGTTACACAGTGCCAGCTGCAGACCACGAGCAGCGTGGCAGCTCTCCCGAGAGAGCTCCTCTCTTGGCTCGCTCAGCTGTGATCTGGATGTAATGAACGTGGCAGCTGAAGGCTGTATGACTGAAAAATGTCCTTTCAGAGGAATGGGAAATAAGACAGTCTTTGCCAGCCCTTGTTGATGAAATGTGAAAATGAAAGTGTTAGTCTCATCTGACTCTTTGTGACCCCGTGGACCATAACCCACCAGACTCCTTGGTCCATGGAATTCTGCAGGCAAGAATACTGGCATGGGTTACCATTTCCTTGTCCAGGGGATCTTCCAACCCAGGGGTTGAACCTGGGTCTGCCATGTTGCAGGCAAGCCCTTTACTATCTAAGCCATCAGTATTTTTACCTAAAACAAAACAAAACCAAAAAAACGCTAGATAATTGTTTTGAATGTTGCAAGGGGGGAAAGGACTTAGCAAAATTTGAAATCCCAGATTGTGGTTTCTCTGTGTATGTGGTACGTACAGTCAGTGGGGAATGGATCTTGTATGACCTGCCCAGGTGCAAGGAAACTTCCTGTGCGCACTCAAGGCTGCTGGTGTCAAAGACAGGCACCACTGAGCTGTGTGTAGCCTGTGCTCAAAGGGAATATTCAGGGCCTTTTTCAATTAATACATCTCTAGTGAGATGCAGATATTTGTCAATGTTCCAGGTGCCAGAGAAATCAGATTTGTACTAATTCGTGTGCTGATGCAATTCTTTTGCATGTTCGTACATTAATTCCTCGGGTCCCATTTTTCCTTGTCCTTAGAATGAATGTCCAGTTACCATTCTTGGAGGAGCTTCTCCCGGCGAGGAAGAACAGCATCTTTTTATCCGCCTCAGCTTGCTTTTCCATGTTGCTCATCTGGGCCATAAGCTGTTGTGATCTTACTAGTTCATAGTTTTTTCTCTCAGATACATCAGAGTGTGTTGATTCCATGAACCCGGGACGCCTCCCGTGAAAACCCGTCTCCCTCTGGCTCCGTGGGCTCAGGCCAGCCAGCTGTCGTTGCTGTGCGGTCCCCCTGGCGCTGTTCTGTGCTTGGTGGCTTATTTGTGCTTCGGGAGGGCTGTCTGGAGAGGGCACCTGTGAGCCGTGTTAGAGGACGCTCGGGGCCAGCCACTCGTCCAGATGTGGTCTGGCTCTTGCTCCGCCCAGTGGTGCTTCCAGACTTGGAAGTGCGTCACAGTCACCTGTGGCTGCTTCATGACGTGTTGGCTGCCTGACTGGGAAGCTGGGAGTCTGTGGGAGGAGGTTCCTGGCTGCTCCGGAGTCCTCTCCTCAGTGGAGGACACGCTCCCTGTGAGTGGACACTGCTTCCGGCCGGCAGGTGCTGGTGTCCCTGTGTGCAGGTGTCTGTTCCTGCTTTCCCTCCACCGTCCTCTCTTGGAGCTTACGTTTGCACTCTGGTCCTCTTCCCACCCAGCATGTTCCATTTTCACGGTGACAGTGCGTCTGACACCCTGATGAGCAGGGCAGCGGGTCCCAGCCA
>SJYC01111559.1:0-11239 GCA_006408675.1 Madoqua kirkii
CTCACCTGGGGGGGTGGGGGGGTCAGAGTTCAACTTTAAATGTCAAATCTTTTTGCCTTTTCATACTGTTAATACAGTTCTCAAGGCAAGAATACTGGAGTGATTTGCTATTCCTTCCTCCAGTGGACCAAGTTTTGTTAAAACTCTCCACTATGCCTTGTTGACCTTGGGTGGCCCTGCACAGCATTGTCATAACATCATTGAATTATGCAAACCACTTCACCACAATAAGGCTGTGATCCATGAAGTTGATGTTATCCTCCAGGGCTTTATAGTTTCTGGCCTTACATTTAAGTCATTAATCCATTCTGGGTTTATTATGGTGTGTTGTGTTAGGTTTTCCCAGATGTTGCAATGTAAAGACTGCTTGCCAATTCAGGAAACAGAGGAGATGTGGATTCGATTGCTGGGTCAGGAATATCTGCTGGAAGAGCTAATACAATCCTCTGCAGCATTTTTGCCTGGAAAATCATATGGACAGAGGAGTGTGATGGGCTACAGTCCAGTCAGTTCAGTCACTCAGTCGTGTCTGATTCTTTGCGAACCCATGAATTGCAGCATGCCAGGCCTCCCTGTCCATCACCAACTCCTGGAGTTTACTCAAACTCATGTCCATTGTGTGGGTGATGCCATCCATCCATCTCATCCTCTGTCATCCCCTTCTCCTTCCCCCAATACCTCCTAGCATCAGAGTCTTTTCCAGTGAGTCAACTTTTCGCATCAGGTGGCTGAGTTTCAGCTTTAGCATCAGTCCTTCCAATGAACACCCAGGACTGATCTTGTTTAGAATAGACTGGTTGGATCACCTTGCAGTCCAAGGGACTCTCAAAAGTCTTCTCCAACACCGCAGTTTAAAAGCATCAATTCTTCAGCACTCAGCTTTCTTCACAGTCCAACTCTCATATCCATACATGACCACTGGAAAAACCATAGACTTGACTAGATGGACATTTGTTGGCAAAGTAATGTCTCTGCTTTTGAATATGCGATCTAGGTTGGTCATAACTTTTCTTCCAAGGAGTAAGCATCTTTTAATTTCATGGCTGCAATCACCATCTGCAGTGATTTTGGAGCCCCTCAAAATGAAATCTGACACTGTTTCCCCATCTATCTGCCATGAAGTGATGGGACCAGGTGCCATGATCTTAGTTTTCTGAATGTTGAACTTTAAGACAACATTTTTGCTCTCCTCTTTCACTTTCATCAAGAGACTTTTTAGTTCCTTTTCACTTTCTGCCATAAGGGTGCTACCGTCCAGGGGGTCACAAAGATTAAGACATGACTGGGCACAGATGCATGGTGTTAGGAAGTATTTTAGTTTCATACTTTTACATATAGCTATCCAGTTTACTCAGCATCACATACTGAAGAGGCTGTCTTTTCTGCATTGTGTATTCTTGCCTCCTTTGTCAAAGATAAGGTGCCCATAGATGCATTGGGTTTCCATCTTGTTCCATTGGTCTATGTTTCTGTTTTGTGCCAATACTATACTGTATTTTTTAATTTAAATTTATTTTAATTGGAGGCTAATTACTTTACAATATTGTATTGGTTTTGCCATTAAATCAACATGAATCCACCACAGGTGTACATGTGTTCCCAATTCTGAACCCCGTCCCACCCAACTTTGTAGTACAGTCTCAAGTCAGGAAGATTGATTCCTCCAGCTCCGATTATCTTTGTCAAAATTGCTTTGGCTATTTGGTGTCCTTTGTGCTTCCATACAATTTGTGTAACTGGTTTTTTTTTTTTTTTTTTTTGCTATAAATCTACGAAAAAAATCATAGGTAGTTTGAATCTGTAGATTGTTTTAGGTAGTATTGTCATTTTCACAATATTGATTCTTCCAATTCAGGAACATGATATTTGTGTCATCTGTTTGTGTCATCTTTGATTTCTTTCATCAGTGTCTTACAGTTTTATGCATATACCTTTTTTCCGTTTAGATAGGTTGATTCATAGGTATTTTGTTTCTTTTTGGCAATGGTGAATGGAATTCTGTCCTTAATTACTCGTTCTGCTTTTTTTATTCTTAGTATATAGGAATGAAAGGGATTTCTGCTTATTAACTTTATTTCCTGAGACTGTCCTATATTCCTTGATTAGTTCTAGGAATTTTTTGATAACATCTTTGTTTTTTGAGTCAACTTTTCGCATCAGGTGGCTGAGTTTCAGCTTTAGCATCAGTCCTTCCAATGAACACCCAGGACTGATCTTGTTTAGAATAGACTGGTTGGATCACCTTGCAGTCCAAGGGACTCTCAAAAGTCTTCTCCAACACCGCAGTTTAAAAGCATCAATTCTTCAGCACTCAGCTTTCTTCACAGTCCAACTCTCATATCCATACATGACCACTGGAAAAACCATAGACTTGACTAGATGGACATTTGTTGGCAAAGTAATGTCTCTGCTTTTGAATATGCTATCTAGGTTGGTCATAACTTTCCTTCCAAGGAGTAAGCATCTTTTAATTTCATGGCTGCAATCACCATCTGCAGTGATTTTGGAGCCCCTCAAAATGAAATCTGACACTGTTTCCCCATCTATCTGCCATGAAGTGATGGGACCAGGTGCCATGATCTTAGTTTTCTGAATGTTGAACTTTAAGACAACATTTTTGCTCTCCTCTTTCACTTTCATCAAGAGACTTTTTAGTTCCTTTTCACTTTCTGCCATAAGGGTGCTACCGTCCAGGGGGTCACAAAGATTAAGACATGACTGGGCACAGATGCATGGTGTTAGGAAGTATTTTAGTTTCATACTTTTACATATAGCTATCCAGTTTACTCAGCATCACATACTGAAGAGGCTGTCTTTTCTGCATTGTGTATTCTTGCCTCCTTTGTCAAAGATAAGGTGCCCATAGATGCATTGGGTTTCCATCTTGTTCCATTGGTCTATGTTTCTGTTTTGTGCCAATACTATACTGTATTTTTTAATTTAAATTTATTTTAATTGGAGGCTAATTACTTTACAATATTGTATTGGTTTTGCCATTAAATCAACATGAATCCACCACAGGTGTACATGTGTTCCCAATTCTGAACCCCGTCCCACCCAACTTTGTAGTACAGTCTCAAGTCAGGAAGATTGATTCCTCCAGCTCCGATTATCTTTGTCAAAATTGCTTTGGCTATTTGGTGTCCTTTGTGCTTCCATACAATTTGTGTAACTGGTTTTTTTTTTTTTTTTTTTTGCTATAAATCTACGAAAAAAATCATAGGTAGTTTGAATCTGTAGATTGTTTTAGGTAGTATTGTCATTTTCACAATATTGATTCTTCCAATTCAGGAACATGATATTTGTGTCATCTGTTTGTGTCATCTTTGATTTCTTTCATCAGTGTCTTACAGTTTTATGCATATACCTTTTTTCCGTTTAGATAGGTTGATTCATAGGTATTTTGTTTCTTTTTGGCAATGGTGAATGGAATTCTGTCCTTAATTACTCGTTCTGCTTTTTTTATTCTTAGTATATAGGAATGAAAGGGATTTCTGCTTATTAACTTTATTTCCTGAGACTGTCCTATATTCCTTGATTAGTTCTAGGAATTTTTTGATAACATCTTTGTTTTTCTATGCAAAATATCATGTCAACTGCAAACAGTGAGAGTTTTACTTCTTTTCCAATTTGGATTCCTTTTATTTCTTTTTTCTTCTCTGAGAGATGTGGGTAGGTATTCCAAAACTATGTTGAATAATAGTTGTGATTATTGTCTTATTCCTGACCTTAGTAGAAATGCCATCAGTTTTTCTCCATTGAGAATGTTTGCTGTGGGTTTGTTACATATGTTTTGTCATGTATTTATTATGTTGCATCATGTTCCTTCTATGTCACTCTTTTTGGAGACGATTTTTTAAAAATCATAAATGTGTATTGAATTTGTCAAAAGATTTATTTTCATCTATTGACATTTCAATTTGTTAATATACCCTACCTCATTGATTTCTTTGCATATATTGAAGAATTCTTGCATCCCTGGGATAAAGTCTACTTGATCATGATGCATGATCCTTTTTATGTGTTCTTGGTTTCTGTTTGCTGGAACTTTGTTCAGGATTTTTTGCATCCATGTTCATCAGTGATATTGGCATAAAGTTTTATTTTTTATTTTTTTGGCATCTCTGTCTGGTTTTGGTATCAGGGTGATGGTAACCTTGTAGAATGAGCTTGATAGTTTTCCTTCCTATGAAATTTTCTGGACAGTTTGAGCAGTATAGATATTATTTCTTCCCCAATCTCTTGGTATAATTCACTTGCAAAGTCATCTGAGCATAGACTTTTGTTTGTGGGGAAGAATTTTTATTACAGTTTCAATTACAACTGGTGATTGGTCTGTTCACATTTTCCATTTTTTCTTGGTTCAGGTTTTGAAGGTTATGTTTTTCTAAGAAACTGTCCATTTCTTCCAGATTGTCCATTTTATTGGAATATAGTTGCTCATGGTAGCCCCCTAAGATCCTTTGTATTTCTGCATTGTTTGTGGTAACTTTTTATTTCAAAGTTTGTTGACTGAATCTTCTCCTTTTTTTTTTTTTTTGATTAGTATGGCTAGTGATTTTTCAATGTTGTTTCCTTCTCAGATAATCAGCTTTTAATTTTATTGATCTAAGCTGTTTTCTCCTTCATTTCTTCATCTTTTGTCTTTGATCTTTGTGATTTCTTTCCTTGTAATAAGTTTGAAGTTTTTGTTGCTATTGTTCTTCATTTTCTAGTTGCTTTAGGTATAATTTTAGGTTGCTTATTAGATGTTTCTCATCTTTTGAGGTAGGATTGTATTGCCATTAACTATGATGTGGTGTTTGAGAAGACTCTTGAGAGTCCCTTGGATTGCAAGGAGATCCAACCAGTCCATTCCGAAGGAAATCCACCCTAGAATTTCTTTGGAAGGAATGATGCTAAAGTTGAAACTCCAGTACTTTGGCCACCTCATGCGAAGATTTGACTTATTGGAAAAGACTCTGATGCTGGGAAAGATTGGGGGCAGGAGGAGAAGGGGACGACAGAGGATGAGATGGCTGGATAGCATCACTGACTGGATGGACGTGAGTCTGAGTGAACTCCGGGAGTTGGTGATGGACAGGGAGGCCTGGCATGCTGCAATTCATGGGGTCACAAGGAGTCAAACAGGATGAGAGACTGAACTGAACTGAACTGAACTGAACTGAAGTGATTCCCTTTTTGATACCTCCAGTGATTTGTTGATTATTCAGAAGTGTATTGTTTAGCCTCCATGTATTTGTATTTTTAATAGTTTTTCCCCTATAGCTGATATCTAATCTTATAGCATTATGTTCAGAAAAGAGAAATGATATGATTTTAATCTTTTTAAAAATTTACCAAGGCTTGACTTGTGACCAAAGATGTGGGGTCACAATTCTTGGAGAATATGCCATGTGAAAAAAGTGGAATCTACTATATCTTGGATGAATTGTCCTTTTGTTGTTGTTTTTCACTTGCTCTGCCCTCAGTCCTTCCAAAGATCTGTTTTTTCCAATACATTGGTTCTTCACATTAAGTGGCCAAAGTATTAGAGCTTCAACATCCGTTTTTCCAATGAATATTTAGTTGATTTCCTTTAATATTAACTGGTTTTATCTCCTTGCTTTCTAAGGGGCTCTCAAGAGTCTTCTTTGGGACCACAGTTTAAAAGAATCAGTTCTTTCATGTTCAGCTTTCCTTATGGTCCAACTCTCACATTCATATGTGACTACTGGAAAAATCATAGCTTTGACTATATGCACCTTTGTCAGCAAAGTGATATCTCTGCTTTTTAATATGCCATCTAGGTTGTCACAGCTTTTCTTCCAAGGAGCAAGTGTTTTTTAATTTCATGGCTGCAGTCTCTGTCCACAGTGATTTTGAAGCCCAAGAAAATAAACTCTGGCACAGGTTCCAATTTTCCCCCTTCCATTTGCCATGAAGTGATGTCTTACCTTTTTGAATGTTGAGTTGTAAGCCAGCTTTTTCATCCTCCTCTTTCACCTTCATCCAGAGGCTTTTTAGTTGTCTTCAATTTCTGTCATTAGGGTGGTGTCATTTGCATATCTGAGATATAGATATTCTCCCAGCAATCTTGATTTCAGCTTGAGCTTCACCTAGCCTGGCATTTGGCATGATGTACTCTGCACAGAAATTAAACAAGCAAGGTAACAATACATTGCCTTGATGTACTCCTTTCCCAATGTTGAACCAGTCCATTGGTCCATCCCAGATCTAATTTTGCTTCTTGACCTGCATACAAGTTTTTCAGGACGCAGGTAACATGGTCTGGTATTCCCATCTCTTAAAATTTTTTCCATTTTGTTGTGATCCACAGAGTCAAGACGTTAGCATAGTCAATGAAACAGATGTTTTTCTGTAATTCTCTTGCTTTTTTAAATAATCCAGTAGATGTTGTCAACTTGATCTCTGGTTCCTCTACCTTTTCTAAATCTAGCTTGTACATCTGGACATTCTCAGCTAACATATTGTTGAAGCCTAACTTGAAGGATTTTATGCATTACCTTGCTAGCATGTGAAAGGAGTGCAATTGAGCAGTAGCTTGAACATTCTTTGGCATTGCCCTTCTTTGGGGTTGAAGTGAAAACTGACCTTTTCCAGTCCTGTGGCCACTGCTGATTTTTCCAAATTTTCTGGCCTACTGGGTGCAGCACTTTCACAGCATCATCTTTAAAGATTTGAAGTAGCTCAGCTATAATTCCATCAGCTCCACTAGCTTTGTTCATTGTAATTCTTCATGAGGTCCACTTGACTTCACACTCCAGGATGTCTGGCTCTAGGTGAGTGGTCACACCATCATGGTGTGACCTTGGTCACTGACCATTCTCATCATTAAGATCTTTTTTTGTACAGTTCTTCTGTATATTCTTGTCACCTCTTAATACCTTCTGCTTCTGTTAGGTCCTTACTGTCTAACCTTTATTGTGCATATCCTTTCATGAAATGTTCCCTTGGTATCTCTAATTTTTTGAAGACATCTTTAGTGTTTTCAATTCTATTGTTTTCCTCTGTTTCTCTGCAGTGTTCACTTAAGAACAATATAATATTGTAATGTAATTAAACTCCAATTAAAATAAATACATTTATATATTTTTAAAAAAGAATGTTTTCTTGTCTCTCCTGGCTATTCTTTGGAACTCTGCATTCAGATAGGTATATCTTTCCTTTTCTCCTTTGCCTTTCTCTTCTTTTCTTTTCTCAGCTATTTGTAAGGCTTCCTCCTCAGACAACTTTTTTGTATTCTTTCATTTCTTTTTCTTGGGGGTGGTTTTGGTCATCACCTCCTGGACAATTTTACAAATCTATGTCCCTTGCTCTTCATGCACTCTTCCTATGAGATTTAATTCCTTGGAGGTATTTATCACCTCCACTGTGTAATCATAAAGAATTAGATTTGAGCTTTCCCTGATGGTTTAGGTGGTATAGAATCTGCCTGCAATGTGAGAGATCTGGGTTCACTACTGGGTTGAGAAGATCCCCTGGAGAAGGTAATGGCTACCCAGTCCAGTATTCTGTCCTGGGGAATTCCATGGACAGAGGAACCTGGTTAACTATAGTCCATGGGCGTCACAAAGAGTTGGACATGACTGACCACCTTTCACTTTTTTGAATGGCCTAGTGGTTTTCCCTGCTTTCTTCAATTTAAGTCTGAATTTTGCAATAAGGAGTTCATGATTTTAACCACAGTCAGCTCTTGGTCAGTTTTGGTAACTGTATCTTTTCTATCTCTGGCTGGAAAGAAGATCAAAGAAATGCCCTGTAGATATCAATTGGATCCAACTGGTGCAATGTGTCATATTTAGCTTGTGTTTTCTCATTAGTTTTCTGTCTGAATGATCTGTCCATTGGTATGGGTGGTGTATTATAGTCTCCCACTGTTATTGTGATACTGTCAATTTCCTCTTTAATAGTTGTTGGCATGTGGTTTATGTGTTGAAGTGCTCCTATGTTGGATGCATATCTTCTTGGATTGATTCCTTGATTATTGATTAGTGTCCCTCTTTGTCTTACCTTGTAATGGTCTTCATTTTCAAGTCTATTTTTTCTGATATGAGTATTGCTGCTCCTGCTTTCTTTTGATTTCCATTTGCATGGAATATATTTTTCTAGGCCCTCACTTTCAGTCTGTATGTATCTCTTGGTCTGAGGTGGATCTCTTGTAGACAACCTATATAGACGTCTTGCTTTTGTATCTGTTCAGGCATTCTGTGTCTTCACTGAAGCACGTAGCCCATTTACACTTAATGTAATTATTGATTACATTAATTATTGTATGACCCTATTACAATTTATTGTTTTAGGTTTGTTTTCATTTTTGTAAGCCCTTTCTTTCTCTTGGTGGTTTTTTTTTTTTTTTTTTTTTCTATCTAGAGATGTTCCTTTAGTATTTGTTGTAAATCTGGTTTGGTGGTGCTGAATTAACTTTGCTTGGCTGTAAAGTTTTTGATTTCTCCTTTGAATCTGAATGAAATCCTTGCAGGATTGTGTAATTTTGGTTGTAGTTTTTCTTCCTTTCATCACTTTAAGTATATCCAGCCCCCTCCCTTCTGTTTTGCAGAGTTTCTGTTGAAAGATCACCTGTTAGCCTTGTGGTAATCCCCTTTATACTATCTATTGCTCTTCCCTTGCTACTTTTAAAATTTGTCTCTGTGTTTGATTTTTGTTAGCTTGATTAATGTGTTTCTTGGTGTATTTCTCCTTGGGTTTACCTTGTATGGGACTCTGGGCTTCCTGCCTTGGGTGGCTATTTCCTTTCCCATTTTAGGGAAATTTTTTACTATAATTCCTTCAGATATTTTCTCACATATTTTCCTTTTGTCTTCTTCTTCTGGGAATCCCACGATTTGAATATTATTATACTTAATGCTTTCCCAGATGTCTCTGAGACCATCCTCATTTTTTATATGCTTTTTATTTCATTCTGCTTCAGTTATTTCTACCATTCTATCTTCCAGCTAATTTATCCATTCTTCTGCCTCAGTTGGTCAACTGTTGGTTCTCTACAGTGTATTTTAATCTCAGTGTTTGCATTGTTCATCACTGATTGTTTATTCTTTAATTCTTCTAGGTCCTTTTAAAACATTTTTTGTATCTACTCAATCTTCTCAATAGCCTTCAATCTATTTATCTGTGCTTCCATTTTATTTTTAAGATTTTATATCATCTTTAGTATCATTACTTTCAATTATTTCCCTTCATTTGTTTTGTCTCATGGGTTTTTACCATGTTCCTTCATCTGCTACATGTTTCTATGTCTTTTTATTTTGTTTAGTTTACTGTATTTGGGATCTCCTTTCTGTAGGCTAGAGGTCATAGCTTCTCTTAATTGTGCAGTGTGGCCCCTGTGGATGGGGTTGAATCAGTATCTTGGAAAGATTTCCTGATTGGGGGGAATTTGTACCTGTTTTATTGTGGATGCAGCTGGATCTTATCTTTCTGAGGTGCAATGACATGTCCAGCAGTGTATTTTGGTATGTCTATGGATTTGGTAGGGCTTTGGGCAGTCTGTCTGCTAATGTGCAGGTCTGTGCTCCTGTTTTGCTGAAGGACTGGTATGAGACATCCAGCACTGGAGCTTATTAGCCTTTAGGTATGGCTTGGCCTTAGTGTTGAGATGGAGTCATTTGGGAGAGCTCTCATTGATTAATAGTCCATGGAGTCAGGAGTTCTCTGGTAGTCCAAAGTTCTGGACTTGGGTCTCCTATCTCAGGCATTTAGGCCCTATTGTTTACATAGCACCAAGACCTCACGAGCCACACAGCACAGAAGACAAAACCTCAAGAATATCGGTGAAAGCAACACTCAACAGCCCAGAACACTCAGAGAAACTCACACCAAAGTCCTCTGATATGTCTAAGAAGGTCTCTGGATCTGTTGTGGCAGTGTGAGGTCCACTCAGCCTCAGATCTGGCTTACTCCAGCTTGCACTTGCTCCCAAAGTCCACAGTTTTCCCTAGAGTCCATAGTCTCAGGGTAATTGTGGGGATTTAATCCACTACATCTTTGGTTGCTGGAGCTAATTCCCTTTCCTGGTGGCTCAGACAATAAACAATCTGCCTGCAAAGAACAACATTTGACCCTTGGGTCAGAAAAATCCCTGGAAAAGGAAATGGCAACCCACTCCAGTGTTCTTGCCTGGAGAATCCTATGGACAGTGGAGTGTAGCAGGCTACAGTCCATGGTGTTGCAAAGAGCCGAATACATTTGAACAACTATATTTTCACTTTCATTTTCTTCCATCACACAGTCCCTGGTGTTTGGTTTGGTTTGGGGCCCAAGTCTGCTTGCAGGCCATCCTCCAGTGACTCTTCCTCACCCAGACATGAGAAGGTGAAGGCTGAGGCTTATTAGGGCTCACTTGCTCACTTGGGCTGGGGAGAGTAAGGGGTTAGGCAGTCAAGACTGGGATATACTGGGAAGTGCCTGCAGTGGTTGAGACCTGCCAGATAGTTTTACAATCTGGGTTGTGCACTCTCCTATTGGCTCCAGGTTGCGGTTCCCCAAGAAGAGCAAAGCTGTTTAGGCTCCCACAAAGGTATTGGCAGTAACCTGTGCCTGCTCACAGCCGTGTATCGCAGCTGTCACTTTTGGGATTGGGACCATGGCAGGAGCATTTTGTCTGCTTCCTCAGGCACTTAACACTGGCTTTGGTGGTGGATAGGAGCTTACATTTCTCCTCTGGGTTCTTAAACTGCACTTACATTTAATTCCACTGCTGGCACTCTGACTGGTTTTGCCTATTTTGATGGCCACCAGCAGGCCCTCAACTGCTGTCTCTGAGTATGGATTTAGAGTCCTAGTGATAACAACCTCTTGCCACTCTTGGATGTCCAGTCTTTCCCATGAACTCTGTCTGCTGTGTCCTAACCCCTCCAGAATATCTTCATGATAGCCAACCTTGGTCCTCTCCCTGGTGTCAGATATCCAAGCCGGGGATTCTCTGATAGCTCAGTTGGTAAAGAATCTGCCTGCAATGTAGAGGACCCTGGTTTGATTCCTGGGTCAGCAAGACCCACTGAAGAAGAGATAAGCTACCCACTCCAATATTCTTGGACTTCCTTTGTGGCTCAGCTGGTAAAGAATCCACCTGCAATTCAGGAGACCTGGGAAGCTTCCCTGGAGAAAGGAAAGGCTACCCACTCTGGTATTTTGGCTTGGAGAATTCCATGGACTGTATAGTCCACGGGGTTGCAAAAAGTTGGATACCGCTGAGCGACTTTCACTTTCACTTTTACTT
>SJYC01111563.1:0-28026 GCA_006408675.1 Madoqua kirkii
GGCTCAGGATGCAACGTGAGCGCTGTGTTAAAGAACCTGCAAACAAGTTGTCCTCTCTCAGAGATCAGTCACCGCCCCCTGCCTTTGGCGCATGCCGCTGGCGCACGAATGGTGTGTTAAATCCCACATATGCTGCCCAGGAGCCACCAACGGCTAGGGCTGGGTGGGCAATGTGCCTTCATGCGTGTGTGTGTGTGTGTGTGTGTGTGTGTGTGTTTGGTGGGGGAAGAGGTTCAGGGATAATACATAAAATACAGTGACTGCCCTCTAAAACTCACCTTTGGACACCACAAAGTGCCGTTCAGATACTCAAGGTTGAGACAACCAGCAAATTGACCACAGATCCCTCCTGGCACCCCAGAGGGGCTTTGCCACAGCATGGAAGCACAGGGGGCCTGCGGGAGGGAGGACACGTGGTCTGGGGGCCTGTTTTAGGTGTCATTCACACCTCCCCCCTCCCCCCGTCACTTTCCTATGTAACCAGGGTAACCAACTCTCTCACCCCCAACCCCCACAGGCACCACAGACAGGCCACCGGAAGGGCACCGCTAATGAAAGATGCTGTCTGGAAAACCAATGCCAGGCCAAGCTGGCATAATTAGCTGTATTTGTGGCCCCTGGGGTTTGGCAAGCAAGGATGGGGTGGGAGGATCATTGGGGAAGGAGGGGGACATCCTCTTCCGAAGCTTCTGGAGCAAAGAAAGCAATTTGGATGGCATCCAGTTAGGGGTAGTCACTTTCCAAGTGGCTACCTAATTAGTGCCTTCCCAGCTTCCTAGAGACGGCTGCTCGCAGCAAACAAACAGGATGCTTAGCCTCCCCGCAGCTCCAGCTCATGGACTTTCAGGGTGTCGGCAGCTCCAGATTCAGCCTTCATTGCTGCTATTCTGATGCCAAAGGGTATTTTTCGCCCAGAATAGTGCCATTTGCATCACAGCATTTGGGCTGCAGCTTAATAACGCTGTTGGCGCCCCAAATACCCCCAGAGTCGCTTTAAAAGAGCCATTAGTTCTCCGAGGTTGATGGAAAGAGGAAAAGCGTGCATGCAGCAACAAATCCCCCTTTTACCTGATTCTCAGTTTGCCAGGAAGCCGGCTTCCCTTCTCTATGATCTTCTCTACGCGCAAAGAGAGTAACCAGGACTATCCTTGTTTTCCCTGTTGTAAAAGAGTGTTAATAACACAAACATCCTGAAAACTCGCTGAGAGAATCTTTGACACGGACGCAGGCTGCGGATGCTCATGGTATGGTGATGGTGACGCTCACCGTGGCAAGGATGGTGGTGCTGACGATGAAGATGATAACGGCACTTGCTTCTCTCTCGGTGATACTGGTTCCCAGAGCAGGGAGAATGAAACAACAGAACCTAAGAGGAGCTGCTGGCTGAGGCTCCCGCACCGGTGGGCACTGCACAGCGACGCCAAATGAGGATGCGCACGGGAGCAGGGAGTAGCTTCAGAGGACTGTGACACGCGCTGCCTCCTGCGCCCGCTTCACCGCTCTGTGAGGAAGTTGCCTCTCCTGCCCTCAGTTTACTGATGGAAGCGCTTCCCAGGTGGCTCCGATGGTAAAGCGTCTGCCTGCCGTGCGGGAGACCTTCACTGGGATCCCTGGGTTGGGAAGACCCCCTGGAGCAGGGAAAGGCTGCCCACTCCAGTATCTGGCCGGGAGAAGTCCCTGGACTGTGTAGTCCCTGGGGTCACAAAGAGTCGGACACCACTAAGCAGCTTTCCCTTTGGGGGCCTCCCTGCTGCCTCAGATGGTAAAGAATCCACCTGCAGTGCGGAAGACCTGGGTTCAATCCCTGGGCTGGGAATATCCCCTGGAGTGGCTCCCCACTCCAGTATTCTTGCCTGGAAAATCCCATGCACAGAGGGGCCTGGTAGGCTGCAGTCCCATTGGATTGCAAAGAGTCAGACATGACTCAGCAACTTCACTTACCAGTGGGGGCAAAAATGAGACCCAAAAGACTAAGAACCTTGCCTAAGGTCCCACAGTTGCTAAGTGAAACAGCCAGGTCCTGAACTTGAGCCTTAGCGACTGCAAATTTGCTGTTCTTCCTGTGCAGAAATGTTTCCTTCCAAGCACTCCACGGAGTGTGGAGAGAAGTCGACGACATTGACTGGGGGCAGTTTCAGCACATGGACTCTATCAGCGAAAGACATCAAGAGACAGAGATTTGAGACAGAAAGAGAGTGGGCTGGTGACACCTCGTGCTCACTTCATCAGCCTGCATGAGAGATGGGAGGTTGATACGAGCTCAGTGAAAATGCAGAATACATTTAAAGAAATGGTTTCTGTCACCACTTGCTGTATGATAAACTACCCCAACATTTAATGGCTCAGAATAACCACCGTTTTACTGTTCCTCACCTTTGGGAAAGTCGGGAGGGCAAAGGCAGTTCTTCTGCCCTAAGCCACGTCAACCGGGCTGCAGCCCCCCGGGGGCAGACTAAACAGAAATATCCAAGACGGCGCACCCACGGCTGGCTGTTGGCTGGGACGTCCGCTGGAGAGCCTTGGGCCTCCTCCTCGTGGCCTCTCTGAGAAGCTTGGGCTTCTTTCTCACAGTGGAGCAGCTGGGTTCTAAAAGGAAGACTCTCAAAGGCGAGCATTACAAAAGACAGAAAGAAGAGGCGGCCGGTTTTCTTAATACCTGGACTCAGAAGTCATAGAACATCGCGTCTACCACATTCTATTGATCAAAGCGGTCCCAAAGTCGGCCCACGTACATTCTAAGAGAAGCGGAATAAGCTTCACCTTTTGATGTGAGAGGAGGCATGTGTTGGAGGGGAGGAACTGATGGTAGCCATCCTGGAGATGAGAAGCTGAGCTGTATCATTTTCAAGTAGCGTCATCTCACTAGAGCAATACAGGCAAGAGTCACCGCCATTTTCTGAGTGAATGCGTGCACGGGTGTTGGGTCATCTCTATTCTCACCACAGGTAGGGATCTTAGAGACTACTTGCTTTGCCCAAGGCTTCGCACCTAGACACAACACCCAGAGGGAGGGAAAGGGCCACTGCGGCCTGGATGTCCAAAAGAATGAAAACTTTTCCTGGCAGCCTCCTCTCTGCCCAACAGATTGCCACTCACTCTCACTTTACTTCGGTCAGGACTGAACTGTAGTCCACTCCTGAGAACGTCACTAGTGAGGGCACCTCGTACGAGCTGTGCTTCTGCACACAAAGCATGGTGTTTGTGCCCCCTCCAGGGGGCCATCCCGAAGCTCTGATGACCCACCCAAGCCTAGCTCTCTCGAGGGCCGAAGGGGTTGGTCACTCAGCTTAAACAATGTCTTGGGTGGTGATGGAGGCATGGATGCTGGGGAGTCAACCCCAGAGACCATTCTAGCTCGAAAGGGGCAAAACCAGGCCCAAATCCCCATGTCTTTCCATTCCAAAGCCCATGTCTCCAGTACTCCGTACCTTCCCATTGTTTGTCTGTTCTCACAACAGATGGGATGGGAAAGCAAGCTCAGGCTTCTTGCCTTTGCTGCCCATGCTGATGACTCAGGAATGCTCATCAGACCCTTGAGTGGGTATGTTCCCTGTTTTTTTTGTCTCCAAAGGTCCCTTCCACTATAGTGGGTAATTGAGAGCCACACTCCCAGCACAGCCTCTTCAGAAGCCAGGAGAAACTGCTCTCCTGCTGGCCGGGGCTTTGAGTGGGCTTGGGCCGCACAGAGACAGGTGGGCTCTGATGGGCACCAGATGCTCCAAATCCCTCTGCCAGAATCTGTCCCAGCCACAGCTTTTCCCTGTCGTGTCTGAGTAACGATGCATGCATATCTTAAAGGACATACCTCCTCCCTCCATCAGACCAGATCCGGGCCTCCCAGTTGTAGCTCTTGGGAGAGAAGTCCCAGTCTGGGGAGGGGTGGTGGCTAAGCAAGGACCGCATGCACATGTGTGGGCTGCAACATCCGAGCTGGCTTCTTCGTGCGTGTGCCTGGCGCATCAAATTCCTCATGCGACCTCTCTCTCCAGCTACTTGGGGCTCAACAAAGGACACAAGCAAACGCTTCCTGTCCTTCTACTGGCTAAAGTCAGTCACTGGGACGAAATCACATGAAGCTGTGGGTACAGGGAGCCATGGTTCACAGTGGCCATCTTCAAAGACTGTTGCCCACATACATAAACAGCAAGAAGACCCAGCTGTTCAAGCTAACCCATTGATTCTGAACTCTGTGGCAAGTTCACCTCAATGCAGCTAATCCACTATTAAGTCAGAAATGTGGTTTAAAGCCCACTTCTCCCTCCCTGGTTTAAAGCCTTCAGAGTCCACGCCCGCTCGTCCCCACACTCTCTGCTACTGTGAATCTCTAAGCATCCCCGCTCTTCGGGCGCATGAGATGCCTGGCGCTGACTTTAATCGCCGCCCTCGAGGCAGTGGTGCGATGGAGGCGGTCAGGAGGAAACATGCCTTCCCTTGGTAAACTGGAGGTCCGTCCACAATTTCCAAACAAGGCAGGACTCGCTGACAGGCTATTCAGGGAATTTCAGGGTAGAAGATACATCAGTCCTTAAAAGCCACTTAAAAAGAAAAAAACAACTCAGCTCCAGGACTCTTTTAAGACTGAGAAATCTCAGTCCCCACTCTTTTAAACATGCCCCAGCTCTCCCTTAGAGAACCTACTGAGGCTGTGAATGCAGCTCGGATGTACTGTAGTTCACAGACCCGCAGGCTTAAGCAACGCAACTGCTTTCAGCTCCGCCTCACCTGTGGCTAACAGGGACGAGCAGTTACCTTTAAGGCAGCCACCCAAGGTCCCTCGTCCTCTCACCAGACTTGGAGACGTAAGTGCAGAACCCTGAGCTTCTCGTCTCCTCTGAATTGTACCGTTACACAGTTAGAAATAGTTAGCACAACTCACTGTGCTCATTCTCCTCACTCTCGCTGGGCTTCACAGCAGACTGCTGGTCTGCCACGACTTGCCATTAGTAGACCATTCATTCCACATCCCATCCTTCTTGCCAACTGGATCCGCACTGCCTGCAAATACAGCCGTGTCAGGCAGCCCGCCACCGAGATTTCTCTTTCCATGACAATCTGCAGTGTACAACCTAGGATTGTACACTAGCACTCAGTTATAGATGTTATTGATAGGAATTATGCACACTTAAGGTAGGCAGGAGGAGATCTATCATCAAGTACTAAGAGGCTTATGGAGCACTGGAAGAGCAGGAGAAGCAGGCTCTGAGCTGAGCTCAGAGGAAAGAAACCCTCCAGTTTCCAGAACCCTTCTATCTCTGCTGTGATCAGAAAAGCTTCCTCCGCCATTGCCAAGGAAACCAACAATTTAGGAAGCTGTTTAACGGTGCTGTCTTTTCATGACCCATGCCAACAAAACGAGACATCTTGTGCCCTACCCCTTTCCCTTTTAACTCAGTTCCAAATCCAAGTCTTGCACAGGAGATTTTGATGGATGGTGCCTAAATCACATCTGAAACACTGGCTGCAAGGGAGTCTGGGAAATTAATTTTTATTTTCCCAGCCTCCGGAGTTCAGGAACACACTCAAAGAATGCTGGAATAGATGTTGAACAAATAAATCCATATCATCCATGCCACAGCCAATATTTTCAGACCTGAGTAATTCTTTTCCTGAAAGCGTCGCTCAGAAATATGCTTTTGACTCACTGAGGGAACGTTTCTCTCCGTGTCAGTTCAGTCTCCCAAGGACTTACAACTGCACTGTGCTAGCCCCGTGATAAGAGTGTGTCTATGGAGAGGAGTAAAGCCAGGCTCCCATTCTCTCTGAGCTCATAGTCTAAAGAAGGATGCAAGGCCCTCCCTGGTGGCCCAGTGGATAAGACTCCACGCTCCCAGTGCAGGGGGCCCAGGTCCGATCCCTGCTCAGGGCACTAGCTCCCACATGCCCGTGCTAAGTCCGCGTGCCACACAGAGCTGGCGTGCTCCGGAGTCCACACGCCACGACTAGAGAAACCCGTGAGCCACAGTGAAGACCTAGCTCAGCCAAAGTAGTAATAATAAAGAAATTCACCTTCTGAAAAGGAAAGACGGATGGAAACAGACAGAAAGCAAGCTGTTTGAAAAGACAGCAGAGACTGTGGGAATGCAGCTGATTCAGTATCACAGGGTGTATGATATATTACAGCTTTTATATCTTCATATCAGAAAACCCTTTTCAAATCTCTACCCTGCTGGGTGGGCAAGAAATACAATTTCAACTATTTTTGAGACCCTAACTCTTTGTCCCCAAGGGGTCAGTCAAGGTCCCAGGGTCTTATGAGCCCAGAACTTTGTAGAGGAAGTGACTGATTGCATTGTGTTGCTGTTGCTGTTGAGTCCCTGAGCCATGCCCGAGTCTTCATGGCCCTACGGACTGCAGTGTCCTAGGCTTCCCTACTGTTCTTTAGGCCACTGTCTCCACACCACACCTGGGCACGGTGGCCTTGAGGAAGCACGTAAAAAGGATGCTCTGGGCAGCGCTCCTCTACATGTCTGCCTTCTTGCTGAGGTGACTGTAAGAGGCGGGGGTTCTGGTACTCACTCCTTGGGTTTCCATAACAACCTCTGTGCCATTCCCAGCCCCGAGGGAAATTCTCCAAACTTCTCCTAACAAGCCATCATCGCTTCCTCTCTCTTATCTACTGATTGCCTTTCCCTTGAAGATATCTCCACAATGGGTTGTTAGAAATGGAATACGCCCAGCTGTTTCACTGAGGCAAGAATAACCCTGATTTCTCCCTACATGTGAGAGCACAGCAAGAAGGCGGCCATCTGGTAACTGGGAGGAGAGTCCTCAACAAGAAACCTAATTGACAGGTACTTTGATCTTGGACTTCCCAGCCTCCAGAACTGTGAAAAATAAATTTCTATTGTTTAAGTAAGTATATATATAAACCTGACACCCAAACCAGACAAGGACAGTAAAAGATAGGAAACTTTAAACAATCTCACATTTATGATCATGGACACAAGAAAGTCTAAGTAAAATGTTGGCCAATGGAATTTAGCAATATCTCTAAAATGGCAGTACACCATAAACTGAACTGAACTGATAATTAAGAAGGCTTTATCTCGGAAATGTCAAGACAATAATAAAAGCTGACCTTCATTAAAGGTTCACTACAGGGAAAGGGTGGGGGAAAGAAGGGTAGATTAGGAATTTGGGATTGACATGTGCACACTACTATATTAAAGTAACCAGCAAGGACCTGCCATATAGCACAGGGAATTCTGCTCAATAGTCAGTGATAGTAAATAGGAAAATAATTCAAAACAGAATAACTGAATGAGTTTGCTGCATGCCTGAATCCAACACAACATCGCTCATCAACTGTATGCCAACGTAAAATTATCTTTTAAAAAAGCTTATCACATGCCTTTCTAACATCCATACTAGAATCGATGAGAATATACTCTCATGTTCTCTGGTTTGAAAGGAAATTGTAATACAGATAATGTAAGTAACTTGTCCTAGAAAGTCAGATACTTCAACAATAGAAAACCTGTCCAAGAATTCATCACAATAACAGTCTAAGAAGAATAATCACTTCTCATCCCAATAGTTGCATAAATCATCTGAAAAAATTTTGGAACTAATCTATTATTTAAAAACAAAACCTGGTTCTAACCTCTGAGAATCCACTTGTCCATAAAGCAATGGAAACACTGGCAAAAAGTTATCCAAATCAACTTTTTCAGAGCTATAAATTAAATAAAGCTATGATAATCCAAGGAGCATTTATTTAAGAAAAAGAGCTGACTCCTGAAAATATCAGTGAGGTTCACAGCATTTTAGCTTTCTCTCTTCCGATGTTTTTCTTCCTAGTTCCATATCTTTGAAAACCAGCAGCCACAGAACCACAGTAGCTATAAAAATCAGTCACTGCAGGAGGCACAATGGGTTTGGATCGCCTCAAAAAGCTCCAGTCCCCAGCAAAGTGTTACTATTTCACTTGTCTTACAGCTCCTGCAAAAGTCCTATTTTCAAGACTTGTGATTGTTTGACCTGACTCAAAGCCTGCTCGGTGAAAAGAGCCCTAAGCCAGAGCATTTGTCAAAAAAGTTTAGTGGCCATTGTTTAACATCACAGACGCCTGAGTTAGTGACCCCAAGTAAAGCAGATAAAAGCCTGGTCAAAAATCTTAAAATGAAAATCTGAGGAATGAGATGCCCATGTGGGGCCTCAAAGGCCTCCAGTGTACCCCTAGGAGTCTGTAACACCACACACATGTGCATGACCATGCACATCCACGGATGAGACCGGAGAAGGTCCTCCTCTCTCGCTCTGGATGACCTGGGAACCCTGAACAAGCAGAAACTCAGGCTAATGCACAGCTATGAAACGCCAGAGCACTGAAGACATCCAAGGAGTCCCTTGGCAAAGGGTAGATTTATTGTCCAAGACATTTAAGAAAACCCCTGCCCAACTATTATCTGAGCACAAAGATGAACAGGGAACGCCCTGAGAGGCTGCACAGGGGACAGATGTCAAGCAGTTTAGTCCAGGAAAGCCACTAAATAAAGGGGAGGACGGGAGAGAGATGACAATGACAATGAACTCTGAGAAGGAGGGGGAATCTGATTTCTAGAGATTTCACATCATGCTGTTAAAAATGTCCAGCATTCAGCAGAAAATGTCAAGACACACTTCCTCCTCTCTCACTCTGGATGACCTGGGAACCCTGAACAAGCAGAAACTCAGGCTAATGCACAGCTATGAAACGCCAGAGCACTGAAGACATCCAAGGAGTCCCTTGGCAAAGGGTAGATTTATTGTCCAAGACATTTAAGAAAACCCCTGCCCAACTATTATCTGAGCACAAAGATGAACAGGGAACGCCCTGAGAGGCTGCACAGGGGACAGATGTCAAGCAGTTTAGTCCAGGAAAGCCACTAAATAAAGGGGAGGACGGGGGAGAGATGACAATGACAATGAACTCTGAGAAGGAGGGGGAATCTGATTTCTAGAGATTTCACATCATGCTGTTAAAAATGTCCAGCATTCAGCAGAAAATGTCAAGACACACAAAGACACTGGGAAGTATGGACTATACACAGAAAAAAATCAGTAGGAACTATCTTTGAAGATATCTAGATGTTGGGCTTACTAGGGAAAAAAAATCTTTAAATCAGCTACATAAATATGTTTTGACAGTTAAATGAAATTATGTCCAAACAATTAAAGAAGGGGACTGGTGTCGGGGTCCAGCCTCAGTGGATCCAGGCTGATTCGAAGGGGAGACGGATAGGCGAGGAAAAACTTATTTATTTAGAGATATAAGATTAGATTAGGAAGAAATAGTATAGTAGGAAATTTAGGCAGAGAAAAGATGCTGATTAACTTGGTTTACGTGGAAAACCAATAAAGTTCCAGACAAGGAACTTGCACCATCTACGTTGGGCCACAGGCACCCACTTGAATATCAGGGGGTGGCCCGCCTTGGGCTCCCTCTCGCACGGGTCTCAGAAGCCCAGGCAAGTAAGTAGACTCGGTGAGCCTCCACATTCCAAGGGATCAGCCTGAAAAGAAGAAGGAGGGAGCAAGAGAAAGAATCCACACGGGAGAGGCCAGGCTTGGGCAAGAACCCCCTCCAACTTTATTGTTCAAAAGGTGTTTATATACCTTAAATTTTACATAATGGAAGATACACAGTCATGCAGGGGCAGCAGTCCTGACCCTTTTTGTATATCTTTTTGTGTACAAAATTTCTCAGGTGATTTACATTATCTTCTGGCCAAGAGGCTTGCTAACAATTTTTGGCTCTCTTTCTTAATGAATGTTAATCTCATTTTAAAGTGTTTTTCTTTAATCTGCATCTCCTTCAAGCACTAAAGTTACATCTCTATAGAACAAAGGCGCAGTGGGTTATAACAAAGGTGGTACTTAACTCAAAGATCTAATGTTGCTACTTGTTTTTTCTATATACCAACTATATCAACAAATAAAAGATATGAAAATTTGGCAACAAGTACTGGCTCAGCAAATGAAACCTTTAATCAGTCCTATTCTAATGATTTTGACTCCTCAGAAACCCCTAAATTCTTAGCATGTTTTAAGCTTCCTGTGCCTCCCGCAGTCAGGAGGCCTCAAACAATCATGTGTGCAGCTGTACGAGTCCTGCAGGCAGGCTAGAAAGCCATCAGAGGGGTTTTTGGATTGAAACACTCATTTTATGCCCAAGAGATTTATTATCTAAAAGCTCTAAATTAACTTTTTCCAGAAAAGGTGGGGTGGGGGGACAGCCCCCTGTTAATGACAGAAGAGTATGTGGAGAGCATAGCACAGTAAAGCAGGCAGACTCTGGTTTGGGGGGTGGATGCTCAGGGAATTCCAGGGGGAACCCCTGAGGCCTGATCACACCCTTGTGTTTTGTCAGGCTTCCTTCCTCATGATCTTGTCACTGGCAGGATTCCTCACATTAGCCCCCGGCAGATTGGGAACAAGATGGTAGAATAGGCAGACACTGAGCTCACCTCCTCCCACACAGACAACAAAACTACAGCTATTTGCAGAGCAGCTATCTCTGAGAGCAACCCGAAGATGGGCAGAGAAGACTTCCCAGAGCTAAATGTCAAGAAGGAGTCACAGTGAGACAAGCGGAGGTGAGGGGCATGGGGGGCGGGGCAGAGATGTGGTCTAATCGGGATCCACACTCCCTGTGGGGCAATCTACAAGTTGGGGGGAGGGGTGGAAATCACGAGGATGAAGCTTCTCCCAAAAGAGCAAGGAGTCTGGGCCTCATGTCAGGACCCCAGCCTGGGGGTCCTGCACCGAGAAGACAAGCCCCTCAAGTGTCTGCCTTTGAAAACCAGTGGGGCTTATGGCCCACTCCAGTATTCTTGCCTAGAGAATCCCATGGACAGAGGAGCCTGGTGGGCTACAGTCCAAGGGATCACAAGGAGTCGGACACAACTGAGCGACTAAGAATAGCTTATCTACTCAGGCGGCAGTGTGCTAGAAACCCTAGCTAGCAAAATAAAACAAGAAAAATTAGATAAGGAGCAAGAGGGAAGGAAAGAGGAAAGAAGGAAGGAAGCATTTTTTTGTGGATGGTATGATTGTTTACACAGGAAATCCAAAATAATCTACAAAAAATTGGAACTAGAAAGACAACACAGGTTTCTGGATTCAAAATTCAATAGTGTGCCTATATGTCTGCAACAGGCAGCTAGGAAATGTAACAGGAAGAAAGTTCCCAGTCATAAAGGTAAGAAAAACTACAAGTTACTTGAGAATAAATCTAACAAAAAGATGGGAGAGACCTTTAAGGACGAAATTATAAAAAGTTACTGAAGGACATATGAGAAGATCTGAAAAAATGGAGAAATATAAGACGTTCATGCATGGGAAGACTCAGTATTGTACAGATGTCAGCTCTCCCCAAATTAATCTATAAATTCATTGCAATTCCAAACCAAATCCCAAGGGGGCTTTTCTCAGAGCTTGACAAACTGATCCTAACATTAATCGGAAATGGTTAGGGGCAAAGAAGAGCCAAGATGAAGAACATGGGTTGGAACTTTCCCAAGTAGGTATGAGGACTAACTATTAATATAAAGCCATGTGAAACTGAAATAATGGGAGAGGCATGCAGGATAGACAACCTATCAGGGGAACAGACCAGAGTTCTGAAGCAGTTCTCTGCATTTATGAGTTAGTCTATGTCAGAGGTAGCTTTATACAGGTATACACCATTGAGGAAAGAAAGGTTATTCCACAGATGGTATCAGACAACCGGTACCTTTACATGGAACTTTTTAATGAGGTCCTTACCCCACACCACATTAAAAATAAAGCCTGAATGGATCAAAATCAAAAAACTCTAAAACTAGTGTGAGGAAATACAGTTGAGTGTCTTCACAATATGGGCTAGGAAAAGATTTCCTAAACCAATAGCAAAAGATAGAGATTATAATGAAAAAAATTAAATTTGTCTCTATCATTCAAATTTCCAATATGCTAAAACCACGCAAAACAAAAGTTGAAACCCAGCAACACATTTGGAGAAGATGGTTGTGAAAGGATAGAAATGGTATTCAGAATACATAATATTCTTAAAATTCAAAAAGCAAATGGCAAACAATCGCCTCTTTAAAAACTGAATAAAAGAAAATGCTAAAGAAATACAAATAGAAAATACAAGAAAACTCAAAGGGCTGAATAACATATGCTAAATAGGCAGCTTCACTACTAACCTGGGAAATAGAACTTTAAAGATAAAATTGAATTCAGTGCATACAAATTATACCGCCCCTGCCCCATCCCTCAAAAAAATGTAGGCCTGTCCTCCTCGTCCAAGCAGGATCTCTCATGCCCTTGGGACTGTGCCTGGGAAAATCACCCTGGAAAACCTTGTTGCTGTACCTAATAAAGTCAAACATTCACCTGTTCTATGACCCAGCACCTCTACTGCGCGGTGTGTGTAGACCTAGAAATCCATGCACGGTGTTGACCGCAACTGAAAAGGAAAGGCAACAGCAGCGCTCTTCAATGGGGGCGCGTCCTTACACGTCTCATGTTATACATGGGGTGGAGAATTCACACCCACGAATGAGGCCTGTGGGTGTCAGCACAGACAGAGCGCACACATGGTATTGGGCGAACATAGCAAATTCCAGAAGCTTAAATGCAACATGGCACTCATGCACTGTCTCCAAACACACAAAACCCACTACCTGCGTTTTAACGACAGACACATACAGAAAATGTTCATGTAAAATCATGAACAGCAAGGACCAAGAAACAAGTTCTGATCATGACTGCCTCTGGAATGAGAAAGAATTGGGACTAGGAGGGGGACAAAGGGACTTCAGCTTTATCAGTCTTTTTTAAAATTCTCTTCTTTTACAAATGGATGTGAATCACATAGGGCAAGGTTAACATTCACAAACTCAGAGATGTAGGTGGAAGACTCTCCCTTCCCTCCCTCCCTTCCATCTTTTCTTTCTAATACAGATAGATACTACCGGCTTCTCCATCCTCCAGATAGGGAAGGAGAATTAAGTAAGCTATTTTTTCTGAATTTCTTCTCTTACATACCCTAATATTTTGAAATAAGGATAAGGAGGCTCCAGAAAGCCTTCCATGAAGAGGTGGCACTTTAATGGGGTTTTGATGGATGAGTGGGCGTTCCCCTCTGTGGACCAGGAAGAAAGGTGGACAGTGGACCTCCAGGCAGAGAGGAGAGTGTGTGCAAAAGCTCACTGACTTTAAATGGCCTGCATGTTCAGGACTGATCAGCAAGATAGGCAAGGAGGTGGAGGAGAGAAGCAAGAAGAGTGTCCAGGGCCAGATCCTGGAGGGACCGGTGAGCCAGACTAAGGGGGACAGATCTGACTTCGTGGGCACCAGAGACTCAGGGCAAAAGCATCCTACAAGGCAGGGCACTTCGGTCTCTGCCTGCCCCTCACCAAGACAGAACAGCTTCCACACCACTTGGAGTGAGTTGAGCCGGGTATGCCATTCCAGGGGAGGGGTCCTCTTTCTTCTTAAAGTGCCAGCTTAAGAAACCATGTCAGTGTGGGTTACAGTGGACCACTTGGCACTGAGTGACCCCACAGAGAAGCCAGCACCTGGCAGGAGCTGCCCCGGCTCACCAGCTATCCAGTGCCTGAAGACCACAGTGACCCAGCGGGATTTCAACTCCTCTGCCAAAAAGGAGAAAGTCCCTAGTCCCACGGAAAGCTGAGCTAAGGAGCAGACTCCACCGAGAATAGTGGGGTGGGGACTCAGTCTTCTCCGGCTGACTGTGCGGCTAGCCCAGAGTCCATCCCCAGGGCCACTGTGGGTCATTCTGCAGACCACACTACAAGCAGCAAACGGACGCAGCCAGGATTTTTATTTCGTTTCTTTGTTTTCTGGCCACACTGCATGGCTTGGGATCTTGGTTCCCTGACCAGGGATCGAACCTGCGTCTCGTGCAGGGGAAGCACAGTCTTAACCACTGGAAAGTCCAGGGAAGTCCCCAGGCTTGTATTTTTCAAGCCTGGAATGAAGTAAAAGACGGCCTGGGGCCAGGGAGCAGGGCCCAGTTACCGTTCTTGCTCTTGCCTTCATGGGCCCCTTTCTCCATAAAGAATATTAAAAACTCTCTTTTACCACTATGTTGGTATAAAACCAAATGTGTTGCTATTATATATTAAAACATTTTCTTTGACCTAAAAGTTAACTTTTTCTTCTGATTTTGGAAGAAATTAAAGCATCTTCATGGGCCCCCTAGAAGTATTGTGAGTCAGTCCTAGGCACTGTGCCTAGTGGGAAAGTCAGCCCTGGGCAGGAGACACAGGGAGACTCCGCAGGAGGCATCACAACAGTCACCGGGGCAGGCACGGACACAGTTGCCGCGGTGATGGGAAGTGTGGGCCAGGTGAGAAGGACGCTGGGGAACCAGGACCAGAGTGGACACAGGCGGCCCTCATGGAAGAGAAGGATGCAGGGGGGTGGAGGGGAGGAAGGAGCAGGGGCCGGGAAACCAGGGAAGGGCCTCCGCCTCCGCCTCTCATGCGATATGGATGAGGACAGACAGAGGGCGCTAACTGGAGCCGTTTGCAGCCTGAATGGAGCTGCTTCTCACCCCGCCAAGGGGACTGCCCCACTTGGGAGCCAGGCCTCCTTAGCATAGAATTTAGGAATTTGCTCTCTTCTGAGCATGTAGCTGCTAATGAGTTCCCGGGAGAGTCCTCCATGCCGGAGCAGCGACCCAGGCATCCCAGAACTCCAGACCAGGCACGGGGCAGGGAGCTGGCCCCAACAAGGATGTAAGGATCCTTACAGCTTCATTCATCGGTGGGCAGGCTGCCCAGCTGGCATCGATGTCCTACACGCAGCCCGCACCTCAGCCAGAGGGGGCACAGGGCCCGGCCGGCCGGCCGCCGTCAGCGTGTCTTCTCCGCGGAGCTGAGCCAGCAGTGGAGAGAGAGGAATGAAGCCCAATTAGGGGCTGCCTCAAGCTGTGGCAGGATGCCAGCGGGCCTCCCCAGCTACCTCTGCAAGACACCCACATACCCCCCCGCACACACACACATTCCTTTCCCTTATTCTTTCTTAGAAAGCTGGATCAGCATCCACTGGCTCAAGTGCTAGTCCAAACCCCTGGGCTCGGCTCCCTGCACAGCAGAGAGAACACAGGGATATGGGCCTCATCTAGAAATTAGCTTAATACTCTCCTCAAACTGGTGTGACTTCCTTACCTCTACCTCTCTATGCCCCAAGTAGAGGCTCTTTGCCAAGGGGGCATTAGAGTGCCCACCTACTGATCACAGCCCAAGTCTTAACGCAACCCCAGCTGCTCTTGAACTTCAGCATGCATCAACACCACCTGGAGAGCTGTTAAAGCAGAGTGGGGGGCCCCACCCTCTGAGTCTGTGACTCAGCAGCTCTGGGGGTGGAGCCTGAGAACCTGCATTCCTAGCAAGTCCCCAGATGCTGCTGCAGCCCTGGGCCTTCACTTTGAGAGCCACCGTCTCTCCCTGTCCTCCAACCTTAGCCTATTCTACCTTGGATCCTCTTGGCTGTCCTCCGAGTCCTTTAATTTCTTTCTCCTAATTCTCCTACCTGGAATTTTGATCTAATCTTCCCACCCAAGCCCTGGGTTCCTCTGGGCTCCAGCACACCCTTGCCACCTGCAGCCCCATTAACTAATGACTCTCCTTGATCCAGCCCTGCTCCAGGAGGATGGCCCTGCCTCTGGTCCACATGGGTCCTTTGGCTTTTTAGAAGCTCCTTCAGAGCTTCCCTGGTGGTCCATGGTTAACGGTTGGCCTTGCAATGCAGGGGACGGTGGTTTAATCCCTGGTCTACAAACACCCCACCTGCCTCAGAGCAGCTGAGCCTGGGTGCCACAGTGGCTGAGCCCCATGCGCTGCAAGTGCTGAAACCCATGTGCCCGGAGCCCATGCTCCACAGCAAGAGAGGCCGCGGCAACGTGAAGCCCCACTCTCTGCACCGAGAGGAGGCCCGTGTAAAGGGATGGAGACCCAGCACAGCCAAAGATAACTAAATAAATTATATCCCTAAGAAGCCTCCATATGCCGCATTTTCAATACTCGAAGGGACCCTCTGTCCACACTAGGTGCTCATCAGATGACCAGACACAACCACGGGCCCTCTGCGCCAGCCGGGGACACCTGGGTTGGTCTCGCTGTAGCCTCACAACTAGCCCCCTTTCATGTATCAGGAAACTGAAATTCACATCCCTTAATGCCCCAAAATGCTGGTTACATAATAGAGATGAGGGTCCAGCCAGGTCTTCTTACGTCTGAGTCCCTGCTTTTCCCACTTCCAGGAAGCTTCTGTATCTGTCGGGAATGCGTTTGGGGGCACGTGAGAGACTCTCCAGCCAACAGCGACTGAGACCCATGAAGGTGCATTTTTTCCCTGCATACTCACGTAGCTTCTCAGGACTCCAGAGGTGAGGCACTGCGGGACTGGGTTAGGGGTTCACTGAGAATCACGGGGCAGGAAGTGCTGTGGTTCTTTGGCCCGGCTCTTGGGGTCACAAGGTGGCAGGCCTCGTTCAGGGGTAAAACACCCATGACCGTATGAAAGGCGGCACACAGGAGCAAGCGAGAGGCAGAGACCTTTTCTGCCTGGTTCCTCTCTTGGGGAGAGGAAACTCTCTCCCCTTCAGACCTCCTCTTCCATCTCATTCGCCAGAACTAGACGGGCAGAGAAGTTCTGCTGCTAAAGAGGAAGGCAGTGATCGCTCTGGGGTGAGCAGTCACGCGAAGCGCCGCGGTACCCTTCAGAGATAAATGCCGCTGGGTTCTGGAGCATCTGAAGGCTGACACATTCAAGCCCACTGGGCTGTAAGGCCGTTGATCCACATCCTATCCCCTCTATACTCAGTGTCTAACACAGTAAATCTCTTTACTTAACACACACCTATTCCCTCCAAAGTGCCTGCCATGTATCACACTCTCAGCAGACGCTGAACCAGCACAGCCTGCTGAAAAGAGTGAGCGATATAGACCAAATGGCCCTCAAATCCTCTCATTTCCAAGCTGTGTCACCCTGGGCAAGTCCCTTCACCTCTCTGGGCCTCACTTGTGTTTTTACAGAGGGACCTTGAAGACCTGATAACATATAAAAACTACAGGACACAGGTCGTTCAATGGACGAGAATTGATGATAATGACAGGAAGACAGCACCAAGAGGGCAGGAAGGAAGGGGCAGCGAATGGATGCTTTCGTCGGTGGCTTTCCCTCGTGGCACGACAGCAAATGGATCGGATCTCACTCTTGGAGGGGGAAGGACCAAAGGAGTCATCATCATTCAGAGCTTCAATTCCTTCTGAAGGCTGTCATGAAGAATACAGGATGGGAACGTGCCTGGTGGTCCAAAGGGTAAGACCTTGAGCCTCCAATGCAGGGGGCACAAGCTCAGTCCCTGGTGAGGGAATTAAGATCCCACGTGCTATGCAGAGGGGTCTAGAAAATGTTTTTAATTTAAAAAAATATAGAATGATGATACTGCCTGCTGTTCACTGGATGGTTGCTTTGTGGCTGGCACTGTGCCAGAGCCTTATATTAACCCTTTACTCCTCACAGAAATCCTAGGAGATGGGTAATATCATTAACTCCATTTTTCAGTTGAAGAAACTGAGGCACAGGGAGCTTAGAAACCGAGACCCCAGTGGCCCCCACCTCTGGGGCCTGAGCCGTCACCACTGTGGCACACGCCTCCCTAGGATAGACTGGAGGCATCTCTCCTGTTCATGGTCTCCATATGGCAGATGCCCTCAGCTCGCCTGGGGAATATCCAGATGCAATGGAGTTTGGAAATAGCCCCCTAAGAGGAGCAGCCAGAAGAGCATCGTCACAGCCCCATGACCCGGCAGCCTCTCCGACGAGGGAGACGCTCCACTCTTTACCCTGGGGGGCTGCGGCAGAAGGGCACCGGCTCCAGGGATGCCAGCGGTCCCCTCCACTCTTGGCTGTATTTCTTCTTTATTGTTGTTGGCACCCTGTATCCCCAGGCCATGCTGCGAGGCTGGGCACCAGACGCATAGAGATGTACCGGGCTCACCCTCAGTCTGAAGCGTTTCAAGGTCCAGGAGAGGATGCAGAAACAGCCAACCAAGACAGATGTTTGCAAGGCCGGCTGCAGCAGCCCAGAGGGAGGGCTCTTACTTAGCCTTGGGCAGGGGGTGGCAGGGAGAGCTTCTGGAAGATGCTCGGTGCTGGCAGAACAGAAACCAGTCAGGAAAAGCCTCCAGGAGAGATAATGAAGCAGCAGTGACGGCTGTGGCAGGGGCTTTTCTAAACAGCATCCGAGTTAACTCCCCGCTTTCCACAAGCGACTCGATGAGGCAGCTACCCCAGGCATTCCCAGCCAATAGCGAGGAGTCTAGGGCAGAGGAAGGCTGAAGAACGTGTCCGAGTTCATGGAGACAGCAGCGGGGCGGCAGGGTCTGGTTCCAGCCTCTGGACTCACTGCCTCCACACGTGCTGCAGGACAGCCTCTGCCGCGGGCAGCGTGTGCAAAGGCCAGGTGCCAACAACAGGGCCCCGGGGACAGCCGATCGAGGGCGGCCGGGCCGCAGTCAGCAGACCGAGTGCTGCTGACGCAGCAGGTGTGTGAGCGAGGCCAGCTCCCTGGTCCACAGCTGGGCTCACAAGCCTCACCCCCAAAGACCTGGACCGGATGCCAGCCCGGCCTCCCCCAGCCCCAGCCTCTCCTAAAACCGCCCCCAGTCAATTGGGAGAGTGGCGACTATCCAACCCACCAGGCAGGACTCCCCACCTGGAATCACCCCTCACCACCAATCGCCCCTCACTCACCACTCTGACCCCTGACTGTTCTGTTATCCACTACACATTTGCCCAACTTGCGTACATCCTTTATGGGACTTTTTTTTTAATATATGCCCTCAAGTCACTTATGGCTGATTTGCTAAATGCTGGACAAAAATTCAAACTGGTTCAGCAGATAAAGAGACAACTGTTCCTCTTGCAGGAGGATTAACCACAAAATTCTCCCAACAGAAACTCGTTTTCAGTGCCAGTGCAATACAGAAATAGTCTATTTTAAAATCAACCCACTAATGTCGGTTCTGTGGATGTTGCTGATTTGTTTTTATATATAGTCTCATTCTGCCAAAAAAAAAAGAAGAAGAAAGGCTTGAGGAAATTTTCTCAATACATGTAACCAGAAACGAAACATAGATGTAGGTCTGGATAAAGGAAAAGCAAGAGTATAGGAGGGGGCTACTAAGTTATAAAATGCCATGTCCTTTACAATCTGCTTGAGTTGGATCACTTTCTGAGTTCGAGCTTCCTAGTAGCCAAAGCAAGAAGGGCAAATATACTCAATAGCCAGATTCCCAAGGTTTGTGCAGGTAAAATGAAACAGTTGCTCCAGGAAGGAGGAAGAGAAACAAAGAGGAGTGGCAGGGGGTGGGGGGGCAGAAGAAAGAGGAGGAGGAGGAAGACAAGGAGAAGCAACAGCAGCCAGGGGTTCCTGGTCCTGGGATGTGTTCATCACACATTGGATTTGGCCAAGGTTCCGGGGAATGCAGAGGGGAGCCCTGAACCCAACCAGATATGGTCTGTGCATAGCTCCCAAAGCAATGTACTTACTGGATAAAGACCATCAAAGGGCAGGTTCTGATGCTGCCTAAAAACACTGGTCCAGGCTGGTCCTGCCCCAGGTCACCCTCCTGAGTGAGCAGAATCAGTAGGGGTGAGTGGATGCTTATCTTCCAGAGCCCAGTAAACCCAGCCCGTGAACATCTCTCTCCCCTTGAGGTCCAATCCAGTCACACGTGAGTCAGATTGTTATTGTTCAGTCATGGGTCATGTCTGACTCTCTGCAACCCCATGGACTGCGGCATGCCAGTCTTTCCCATCCTTCACTATATTTCCCCGTGTTTGTCAAACTCATATCCATTGAGACAGTGATGCCATCCAGCCATCTCATCCTCTGCTGCCCCCTTCTCCTTCTGCCCTGTCTTTCCCAGCATCAGGGTCTTAGGGTTGAACAAATTCTAGCTTCGTTGGGTCTCCACCAATAGCTGGTGGTCCTCCAGTTACCCAGCTCCGACATCAGGGCTGATCGTCTCTGAGCTTGGATGGACAATGGTCCCCAAGGCCCATCAGGGTACCTCCCTGACCAGTGAGGTACCTTCCTCTGGACTCCTGGAAGTTCTTACTCATAAGATAAGAAGGAGGCGTCTATCCTCTTTCGAAGCCCTTCTAGGAGCCAGGCATTGTGCAGAACACTCAAGGTCTGTCTTACCTAATTCTCCCTCTGTGAGGTCAGCATCTGCAGCCTCAACAACTTCTTGGCACCCAGACTCTTCTAGAAGTTGCTGGGTACTCAAACTCAGCATTTTTGAGATGACCCTCACCACATTCTCCTTCATCCTCTCCTCCCACCCTCTGGCTATGCTTCCTGTCTCAGGGAATGGCAACACCACCCAGTTGCTCAGTTCACAATCTCATGATTCACTTTTACCCCTACCCCAAGCTCATTTCCATAACAAATCCATCACCAAGTGCTGTTAATTTACCTCCTAACAAGCTCTTGAAGCCTTCATACCTCTCTACTCCATCTTTCCTGATCAGCTTCTTCCTCCCGTGTGGACCACTGCGAGAAATTCCATCTCAGCTCCTCACATCAGCTCTGGTTCTTCTAGCTTTCCTTCATCCTGCACAGAACAATCTTGCCAAGACAAAGCACATCAGATCACGTCAGTCCCATTTAAAATCCCTCACTGGCTTCCCATTGCTCCTAGAACACAGCCTACAGTCCTCAGGGTCGAGAACAGAGCTGGCCCCTCACTACCTCCCAGCAGCCCCTTGAATCCCCCAACCCCACCCCAGCCCTTTTCCACTCTCATAGATCACCGTGCCAGGCTGTCCCTTACCTGGCCAGGCTGTCCATTCTGCCCAGCACACCCTGTGCACCATTCCACCCAGACAACTCCTGATATCCTAGCCATCACCTACTCCAGGGAGCCTTCCCTGAACTCCCTCACCAGCTGAATCCTCCTCACACTACTGTGTCCCTTTTATAGTGTCCCTTCCTCTCTCTCAAGGTCTATATCCCAGTTGGGAGGATGGAAGCCCAGCAGACTGGCTTCAGAGTCGGCACTACCGCCTTTGACCCACTTGTTGAGTATTTCATGAATAGTTAATAGACTTCTAGGAGGCAGAATTATGGCCCCCAATGATATCAGATCTTAATCTCTAGAATCTGTAAATGTTACCTTCTTTCAGTTCAGTTCAGTCACTCTGTTGTGTCTGATTCTCTGCGCCCCCATTTAGGTCTATATCCCAGTTGGGAGGATGGAAGCCCAGCAGACTGGCTTCAGAGTCGGCACTACTGCCTTTGACACCACTTGTTGAGTATTTCATGAATAGTTAATAGACTTCTAGGAGGCAGAATTATGGCCCCCAGTGATATCAGATCTTAATCTCTAGAACCTGTAAATGTTACCTTCTTTCAGTTCAGTTCAGTCACTCTGTTGTGTCTGATTCTCTGCGCCCCCATTCTCCATCACCAGCTCCCAGAGTTTACTCAAACTCATGTCCATCGAGTCGGTGATGCCGTCCAACCACCTCATCTTCTGCCGTCCCCTTCTCCTCCAGCCTTCAATCTTTCCTAGCATCAGGGTCTTTGCCAATGAGTCAGTTCTTCGAATCAGGTGGCCAAAGTATTGGAGTTTCAGCTCCAGCATCAGTCTTTCCAATGAACACCCAGGACTGATTTCCTTTAGGATGGACTGGTTGGGTCTCCTTGCAGTCCCAGGGACTCTCAAGAGTCTTCTCCAACACTATGCTTCAATTCTTCAATGCTCAGCTTTCTTTATGGTCCAGCTCTCTCATCTATACATGACTACTGGAAAAGCCATAGCTATGACTATGTTACCTTCTTTGGAAAAGGGTTTTTTACTGGTGTGATTAAGTTAAGGATTTCGAGATGGACAGATTATCCTGGATTATCTGGGTGGGACCTCCATGCCATCGTGAGTATTCTTATAAGAGTTAGGGAGAGGGGGGTTTTATACACAGAAGAGCAGGTAATACGAAGATGGAGCAGAGAGAGATTTAAAGACGCTGGCCTTGAAGACTGGACTGATGCAGCCACAAGTCAAGGAACACCCACAGCTGCCAGGAACTGCGAGAGACCAGGGGCAGATTCTCCTCTGGAGCCTCCGGGGGGAGCGCAGCCCCAGTGACACCTCGGTTTGGGCTCTGAGGCACCGATTCGGGGCTTTGGGAGTCCACAGCTGAGAGAGAATGGATGTGCGCCTTTCTGAGCCATGGGGTCTGTGTGATTCATCACAGCAGTTGCAGGAACCTAGTCCAGGTTCATCGGTGATGAAACTGAGGCTCGGAGAAGAGAAGTAACTTGCCAAGGCCACACTGCTGGCCCATCCCAGGCCCCAGCCCTCTCCTGGAAGAGAAAGTCGATCCCCACAGTGAAAAGCCCGCGGAGGCTGAGGTCGTCTGGGAGCCACGAGGCTGTGCAGCCCTCCTCGGTTGAGGGGAAACCAGTCCACCTGAGCGGGTCCCCGGCCTGGCCTGCCTACGCCTCTTGCTCGGGGCTGCAGAAGATCCTGGCACACTCCTTCTATCCCCCTTGCAGGAGGGAAACATGCTCAGGAGCGGATTCTTCCCCAGCACATCCTCCTTGGAAAATCCAACAAATGGGGGCAGGGAGTTTTCCAAAAGCGCCCGGCTCCATCGCCTTGGTGCTCATAGGTGCGTGGCCTGCCCGCTGACAGGTCACTGCAGGAAGCTCCGGCCCCTGCCTCTTCGTCTCCTCCTTCCCTTCCTGCTGCTCCCATAGGAGGTTTGTGAAGAGGGACAGTCCTGGGTCACGCAGAGGATGACGCCAGAGAGGACCTCACCCTGCCAGCTGGACTCACCAGGAGAAGCAAAGACAGGGAGGACAGCGTAACCGCCCCACTTGAGACACCCAGCAAGCCCCCAGCATCCCTGCAGGACACGTGGTCCTATTCCCATTTTGCCGTCAGGGAAACTGAGGCTCAGAGAGGCAAAGAGCTGTCCTCAAGGTTATACAACTAGCAGGGCTTCCCTGGCGGCCCAGCGGTAAAGACTCGGCCTGCAGCACAGAAGATGCAAGAGACATGGGTTCGATCCCTGGGTCAGGAAGACCCCCTGTAGGAGGGCATGGCAACCCTCTCCAGTATTCCTGCCTGGAGAATCCCATGGACGGAGGAGCCTGGAGGGCCATAGTCCATAGGGTCGCAAAGAGTCGGACACGGCTGAGCGACTCAGCACGCACACGTATAGCTAGCAGGCGGTCAAGCTGGGATTCGACCAGACCTGCTTGTTGCAAGTCTATTGCCGTCTGCACTCACCTCTGACCCCCCAGGCCTGGCCTGGGAAAGACCGCCTCTTCCTTTAATAAGGAGGGCTCCCCTGGGATCAGCCTTTGCAGCCTCTCCCCTGCTCCCTCTCCAGAAATCCTTCCACTCTGTCTGAGTTTCCATTTATCAAGCCCAAAATGAAGAGGCCGTCCAAACCAGCCCAAGCCCTCTCTCCAAGCACACTCGTGCACAGCAAATGCAAGACTGGATGAGGAGCTGTTTCACAAGTAAAATTGCTGCGCCTGGGATTATTATTGTAAATACCGTGCCCTCAACTCCTGGTTTCCCATGCTAATGGGATGGAGCAGTGGGGCAGATAATTAAAAAATGCATTTATATTGGCTTCAGAACACGTTTCTGTTCTCATGGGGGGATATGGGAGCACCTCTGATGCTCCAGGAATCCAGCGTGACTTCGTAATCCTTCTGCAAAAAGAGAGAGAGCGAATTAGACACCTGCCTTGAGAAAAACCAGACAGCCGTCCCCTGCTCTGCCCATCCCACAGCTGCTGTTTCTGCTGATGTCACTGCCATCATGGACACAAAAGTACCCAGCATAGCAGAGCTTCAAAATAAATGATTTTTGTCATTTTAAGGCGCTGAGCTGGGCGGGGAGGTGGGGTTGTTGTTTGTTATGCGGCAACAGATAACTGAGACATGTTCCTAAGAAATCCGTGACGTCTCTGTTTCCTATGAATTCCTGTCCACTTTGGGGTCCAATGTCCTGCTTCCTCTAACCCCTCCATCTGACCCCCATCTTTCCCTCTTTTCCCTGAGTGAGGGCACTGTTCACTTCCCAGGCTGCAAAGCCGTCTTTCTCTCCTGATCGCCTCCAAATAACTCACAGGGCTTTTGTGTCTGGGTCAGACTTTAATGAGGGCTTCACAGGGGGCGCCAGTGGTGAAGAACCCATCTGCCAGTGCAAGAGCTGTGAGAGACCTGGGTTCCACCCGTGGACCAGGAAGATCCCCCGAAGAAGGGCACAGCAGCCCACGCCAGTACCCTTGCCTGGAGAATCCCATGGGCCGAGGAGCCGGGGCGGGCTATAGTCCATAGGGTTGCAAGTCGAACAAGACTGAAGCAGCTTAGCATGCACACACGTAGCTAGCCAGCGGTCAAGGTTAGAGTTATGGAGGGTCTGAGCTCTGGAGACAGGGGTTTCCAATCACAGGATGTCAAAGGACTTAGCTTGGGGAGCTACAAATCTCTGTTCTTAAATCATATTTGGTCGTCCCCCCGACAGCGTTCTTCAGCTTCAATCTGCCGATTTCCCGCTCCCTTCCCCTGGCCTCTGTTCCCAAATCCCCATGCCTCTGAGCTTTCCATGCAAATCCTGGACTGCGAGGTTAGCTATTTGCCACTTCCAGACACTTCACGCTCTCTGAGCTTTATCTTCCACCCTCGGAAGATTGTCAAACAATCCTCCAAAACAAAAATCATTTTTTTCCCTAAGGGAATTCCAAGGCCAGATGTTGACAGTTGCACTTTTAAATTCTGCTATATAAGTGAGAGAGGATACTTCAAGCTCTCCATCCGATTCCCTGCTTTGCTTTCTTCTTCGATTAATCAGGACAGTTAACTCTCCAGCCTCCTTTGCAACCCAAAGTGGACATGAGACATAATTATAGCCCGCAAGATGCAAATAGAAGTCTGCTGGGAACTGGTGGGAATGTTTACCCTCTCCTGATACAGGCAGCCGCCCTTCCTCCGGTGTCTTCCTGCCTAGGAAGTGGACACAGTGTCTGGTGGGGCAGCAGCCACCTTGTAACCAAGAAGATGGAAGTCACGTGCCCAGGATGGCCGAGCCCAGAGACCGGATGGGGCTGCACTCGTGACGACTTTCCTAAGCTGTTCCTGGACTGCTGGGTTCTGGACTCTAGTCGTTGGGGAAATAAACCCCTGTTTGTTGGATTTCCCGTCTCTTGCATCTAAATGCAATCCTACCCATTTCAATAAGTAATGGCATCTTGATTTCAAAACCCCTTCCCTTTAACTGCTCCCTCTTTAGGTAAATGGATGATGATTCAACCGCAGAGTATTTAGCAAAGTTGGCAATGATGTCAATTTAAAATGTTCGAGCCATGTTACCCACCACGATAGAGAGCTGTCTGTTAGCGGAGTGCAGATGGGAACCTCAGGCCCATCTCAGCATAGCCGGAGCCTCCTGAGGGTGGAGAGGGTGCCTCTGTGCCGGTCACACGCTGTGCTCATCAGTGGGACGAGCGTCTGACAGCTGAACACAGAGGCGGAGGAGTGAGCTGAGAGAGGGCTCCCGGCCTCCTGAGCAGTCGCTTCACTTTGGGATGCCCGGGGGAGGTGGGTTCACCTGGGCACTTGACCAACAGGCAGAGCCTGGCAGCTGTGGGTGCTCGCGCCTGGCCACCGCCCCAGCCCAGCCACTGGGAAGGTGAGTCACCCGGGAGGGCACAGTACTTCCTCCACAGACCTCGGCTGTCTTGTTTATGAAGCGACGATATCGGTCGCTCCGTCTCACAGAGTCGCGAGCGTTGCCTGAGACGGGCACGGAGCGCGTGCTGCCCGCTCACAGTGAGTGTTCAAGAAATGCTTGTCACTGCGGCTGCCCTCAAGGAGGGCGCTTTGCTGAGCACGTCAGGAGCCCAATGCCCGATGGCCGCTCAGCAGAGAGCAGCCTGCCTGAGCGCTGGGGAGAGGTCAGCCGCGGAGGAGGCAGGGGGTGCAGAGAGGGACGTCCCTGCTTGGAGCTCACAGCACCCAGGTGGTCCCGGCCCCTGCCCAGACCCTCCTCCTCACCCCCGTGTGTCAGAATTTGTCTATGTGTCAGAACCTGTCTCACCCGACTGGGAGTTTAGCTCAGTACCTCTAGGGTCTGGCCCAGACCAGGCAACAGTGAACGGTCACAGAAGGAGGGACAGACAGAGACAGCCACAGGGACTGATCTGGTGGAGACTTGGGTGACTCTGAGCTGCCCCCAGCTCCCTAGAAAGAGGACTTAATGTTGGGGGACCCACCAAGCTGCAGAGGACTTCTGGGGTGTGGAGAAGGGACATGTCAGTGGGGGACAGAGGCAGACAGACGTGGGAGAGGGCAGAGGGCAGGTCCAACAGTTCTAGGGACTGTGAGAGCTGGACCACAGAGAAGGCTGAGCGCTGAAGAACTGGTGCTTTTGAATTACGGTGCTGAAGAAGACTCTTGAGAGTCCCTTGCGCTGCAAGGAGATCAAACCAGTCAGTCCTAAAGGAAATCAACCCTGAATCTTCATTGGAAGGACTGATGCTGAAGCGCCAATACTTTGGCCACCTGATGCAAAGAGCTGACTCATTGGAAAAGACCCTGATGCTCGGAAGGGGAGGCCAGGAAGAGAAAGGGGCAAAAGAGGATGAGACGGTTGGATGACATCATCAGCTCAACAGACATGAGTTTGAGCAAACTCCGGTCCACAGTGAGGGACAGGGAAGTGTGTTATGCTGCAGTCCATGGGGCCACAGAGAGTTGGACATGACTTAGCAACTGAACACAAAAAGCCAGAGATGGCTGAGGCCCACAGTAAGACAGGCCCCACCAGCAGAGGGTGCGTCTGACTGCTCGCAAGATCAGGGAGAGAGCAGGGGCTTGGAGGCTGGAGCCTCTGGTGGCCCTGAGTCCACTCTGTGCCTCAGTTTCCCCCTCTGCAGAATGGGTGGTTGAGCAGGATGACCTCTGAAGGCCTGCCCAGCTCTGACAGCTGGGATCCAGAAATGGGCTACACTCGGGGTCCAGACAGAGGCTCCTGCTAGAGCCCAGACCGGGCCCCCTCAGTGCCCTGAGACCCCCAGGGACACTCTGGCCTTGAAGGGCACTTGGACCCCATCACAAAAGGCTGTGAGCAGAAAACACCCCAGAGCATCAGGAACAAGGGGAAGAAAACATCAACAAACGAAAGATGAGAAGCTTTCCGCCCTGAGATACTCAGGAGCTAGATGGAGCTTGGTCTCCTAACTCTTTCCCTTCCTCCCTCGCTCAGTCCTGCATTTCTGGTGAGTCAGGCAGGTGGGCAACAGTTCATCAGACCCGAGTGCTCTGTGCCCGGCCCTGCGCTGCCATGAAGCAGCTCAGTTCAGGCGCTCAGTCGTGTCTGACTGTTTGCAACCCCATGAACCGCAGCACACCAGGCCTCCCTGCCCATCACCAGCTCCCAGAGTCCACCCAAACCCTGTCCGTTGCGTTGGTGATGCCATCCAACCGTCTCATCCTCTATCGTCCCCTTCTCCTGCCCTCCATCCCTCCCAGCATCAGGGTCTTTCCAAATGAGTCAGCTCTTTGCATCAGGTGGCCGAAGTATTGGAGTTTCAGTCCTTCCAATGAACACCCAGGGCTGATCTCCTTTAGGATGGACTGGTTTGATCTCCTTGCAGTCCAAGGGACTCCCAAGAGTCTTCTCCAGCACCACAGTTTAAATGGATCAGTTCTTCAGTGCTCAGCTTTCTTTATAGTCCAACTCTCACATCCATACATGACCGCTAGAAAAACCATAGCATGAATAAGCTGCTCCAAAAGCCCACATTCTGGGAGCAAAACTGACCGTTGCAACAAAGAATTCTAACCTGAAGCAGTAATGGAGGTCGAGAGGTGTGTTCCGGTGAATTGGGGTGAGGCCCTTCCTGCCCAGCCCTCAATCCAGTTTTCCCCAGACTGTTTGGCCATCAGAATTGTCCCGGAGGACTTGCCTGGCGGTCCAGAGGTCAAGACTCGGC
>SJYC01111564.1:0-19212 GCA_006408675.1 Madoqua kirkii
TCCTATGAATTCCTGTCCACTTTGGGGTCCAATGTCCTGCTTCCTCTAACCCCTCCATCTGACCCCCATCTTTCCCTCTTTTCCCTGAGTGAGGGCACTGTTCACTTCCCAGGCTGCAAAGCCGTCTTTCTCTCCTGATCGCCTCCAAATAACTCACAGGGCTTTTGTGTCTGGGTCAGACTTTAATGAGGGCTTCACAGGGGGCGCCAGTGGTGAAGAACCCATCTGCCAGTGCAAGAGCTGTGAGAGACCTGGGTTCCACCCGTGGACCAGGAAGATCCCCCGAAGAAGGGCACAGCAGCCCACGCCAGTACCCTTGCCTGGAGAATCCCATGGGCCGAGGAGCCGGGGCGGGCTATAGTCCATAGGGTTGCACAGTCGAACAAGACTGAAGCAGCTTAGCATGCACACACGTAGCTAGCCAGCGGTCAAGGTTAGAGTTATGGAGGGTCTGAGCTCTGGAGACAGGGGTTTCCAATCACAGGATGTCAAAGGACTTAGCTTGGGGAGCTACAAATCTCTGTTCTTAAATCATATTTGGTCGTCCCCCCGACAGCGTTCTTCAGCTTCAATCTGCCGATTTCCCGCTCCCTTCCCCTGGCCTCTGTTCCCAAATCCCCATGCCTCTGAGCTTTCCATGCAAATCCTGGACTGCGAGGTTAGCTATTTGCCACTTCCAGACACTTCACGCTCTCTGAGCTTTATCTTCCACCCTCGGAAGATTGTCAAACAATCCTCCAAAACAAAAATCATTTTTTTCCCTAAGGGAATTCCAAGGCCAGATGTTGACAGTTGCACTTTTAAATTCTGCTATATAAGTGAGAGAGGATACTTCAAGCTCTCCATCCGATTCCCTGCTTTGCTTTCTTCTTCGATTAATCAGGACAGTTAACTCTCCAGCCTCCTTTGCAACCCAAAGTGGACATGAGACATAATTATAGCCCGCAAGATGCAAATAGAAGTCTGCTGGGAACTGGTGGGAATGTTTACCCTCTCCTGATACAGGCAGCCGCCCTTCCTCCGGTGTCTTCCTGCCTAGGAAGTGGACACAGTGTCTGGTGGGGCAGCAGCCACCTTGTAACCAAGAAGATGGAAGTCACGTGCCCAGGATGGCCGAGCCCAGAGACCGGATGGGGCTGCACTCGTGACGACTTTCCTAAGCTGTTCCTGGACTGCTGGGTTCTGGACTCTAGTCGTTGGGGAAATAAACCCCTGTTTGTTGGATTTCCCGTCTCTTGCATCTAAATGCAATCCTACCCATTTCAATAAGTAATGGCATCTTGATTTCAAAACCCCTTCCCTTTAACTGCTCCCTCTTTAGGTAAATGGATGATGATTCAACCGCAGAGTATTTAGCAAAGTTGGCAATGATGTCAATTTAAAATGTTCGAGCCATGTTACCCACCACGATAGAGAGCTGTCTGTTAGCGGAGTGCAGATGGGAACCTCAGGCCCATCTCAGCATAGCCGGAGCCTCCTGAGGGTGGAGAGGGTGCCTCTGTGCCGGTCACACGCTGTGCTCATCAGTGGGACGAGCGTCTGACAGCTGAACACAGAGGCGGAGGAGTGAGCTGAGAGAGGGCTCCCGGCCTCCTGAGCAGTCGCTTCACTTTGGGATGCCCGGGGGAGGTGGGTTCACCTGGGCACTTGACCAACAGGCAGAGCCTGGCAGCTGTGGGTGCTCGCGCCTGGCCACCGCCCCAGCCCAGCCACTGGGAAGGTGAGTCACCCGGGAGGGCACAGTACTTCCTCCACAGACCTCGGCTGTCTTGTTTATGAAGCGACGATATCGGTCGCTCCGTCTCACAGAGTCGCGAGCGTTGCCTGAGACGGGCACGGAGCGCGTGCTGCCCGCTCACAGTGAGTGTTCAAGAAATGCTTGTCACTGCGGCTGCCCTCAAGGAGGGCGCTTTGCTGAGCACGTCAGGAGCCCAATGCCCGATGGCCGCTCAGCAGAGAGCAGCCTGCCTGAGCGCTGGGGAGAGGTCAGCCGCGGAGGAGGCAGGGGGTGCAGAGAGGGACGTCCCTGCTTGGAGCTCACAGCACCCAGGTGGTCCCGGCCCCTGCCCAGACCCTCCTCCTCACCCCCGTGTGTCAGAATTTGTCTATGTGTCAGAACCTGTCTCACCCGACTGGGAGTTTAGCTCAGTACCTCTAGGGTCTGGCCCAGACCAGGCAACAGTGAACGGTCACAGAAGGAGGGACAGACAGAGACAGCCACAGGGACTGATCTGGTGGAGACTTGGGTGACTCTGAGCTGCCCCCAGCTCCCTAGAAAGAGGACTTAATGTTGGGGGACCCATCAAGCTGCAGAGGACTTCTGGGGTGTGGAGAAGGGACATGTCAGTGGGGGACAGAGGCAGACAGACGTGGGAGAGGGCAGAGGGCAGGTCCAACAGTTCTAGGGACTGTGAGAGCTGGACCACAGAGAAGGCTGAGCGCTGAAGAACTGGTGCTTTTGAATTACGGTGCTGAAGAAGACTCTTGAGAGTCCCTTGCGCTGCAAGGAGATCAAACCAGTCAGTCCTAAAGGAAATCAACCCTGAATCTTCATTGGAAGGACTGATGCTGAAGCGCCAATACTTTGGCCACCTGATGCAAAGAGCTGACTCATTGGAAAAGACCCTGATGCTCGGAAGGGGAGGCCAGGAAAAGAAAGGGGCAAAAGAGGATGAGACGGTTGGATGACATCATCAGCTCAACAGACATGAGTTTGAGCAAACTCCGGTCCACAGTGAGGGACAGGGAAGTGTGTTATGCTGCAGTCCATGGGGCCACAGAGAGTTGGACATGACTTAGCAACTGAACACAAAAAGCCAGAGATGGCTGAGGCCCACAGTAAGACAGGCCCCACCAGCAGAGGGTGCGTCTGACTGCTCGCAAGATCAGGGAGAGAGCAGGGGCTTGGAGGCTGGAGCCTCTGGTGGCCCTGAGTCCACTCTGTGCCTCAGTTTCCCCCTCTGCAGAATGGGTGGTTGAGCAGGATGACCTCTGAAGGCCTGCCCAGCTCTGACAGCTGGGATCCAGAAATGGGCTACACTCGGGGTCCAGACAGAGGCTCCTGCTAGAGCCCAGACCGGGCCCCCTCAGTGCCCTGAGACCCCCAGGGACACTCTGGCCTTGAAGGGCACTTGGACCCCATCACAAAAGGCTGTGAGCAGAAAACACCCCAGAGCATCAGGAACAAGGGGAAGAAAACATCAACAAACGAAAGATGAGAAGCTTTCCGCCCTGAGATACTCAGGAGCTAGATGGAGCTTGGTCTCCTAACTCTTTCCCTTCCTCCCTCGCTCAGTCCTGCATTTCTGGTGAGTCAGGCAGGTGGGCAACAGTTCATCAGACCCGAGTGCTCTGTGCCCGGCCCTGCGCTGCCATGAAGCAGCTCAGTTCAGGCGCTCAGTCGTGTCTGACTGTTTGCAACCCCATGAACCGCAGCACACCAGGCCTCCCTGCCCATCACCAGCTCCCAGAGTCCACCCAAACCCTGTCCGTTGCGTTGGTGATGCCATCCAACCGTCTCATCCTCTATCGTCCCCTTCTCCTGCCCTCCATCCCTCCCAGCATCAGGGTCTTTCCAAATGAGTCAGCTCTTTGCATCAGGTGGCCGAAGTATTGGAGTTTCAGTCCTTCCAATGAACACCCAGGGCTGATCTCCTTTAGGATGGACTGGTTTGATCTCCTTGCAGTCCAAGGGACTCCCAAGAGTCTTCTCCAGCACCACAGTTTAAATGGATCAGTTCTTCAGTGCTCAGCTTTCTTTATAGTCCAACTCTCACATCCATACATGACCGCTAGAAAAACCATAGCATGAATAAGCTGCTCCAAAAGCCCACATTCTGGGAGCAAAACTGACCGTTGCAACAAAGAATTCTAACCTGAAGCAGTAATGGAGGTCGAGAGGTGTGTTCCGGTGAATTGGGGTGAGGCCCTTCCTGCCCAGCCCTCAATCCAGTTTTCCCCAGACTGTTTGGCCATCAGAATTGTCCTGGAGGACTTGCCTGGCGGTCCAGAGGTCAAGACTCGGCCCTTCCAATGGAGGGGGAGTGGGGCTCGATCCCTGGTCGGGGAACGAAGACGCCACATCCCGGGCAGAGCAGCCCAAAACGGAGGCAGAAACACACAGCCGTCCCGGAGCCTCCCCGGTCCCAGGCGTCCCAGGACGGCTGGCCACTGTCCATGGAGGGGTGTCCCACACCTCAGAGTGCCATGGAGGAGGGGATGGGGGAGCCCTCTGGGGAGGCTTTGACGGTGGGGGGTGCAGAAGTGGGGTGAGGTCATCATTTCCTCCCCCACCTCCTGGGCTCTGCATCTGGGTGGGGTCTCCCCAGCCCTCTGAGCAGGGGGTGAGCTTCCCGCTGCTGCATCTGGGGGCCAACAGGAAGCTCCAGCCTAAGCAGCCTTAGCTGAGAGCCCCGTGGGTGCTGATGCCGGCCTCACGCTCCCTCTCTGCCCTTCCTCGCCTTGGTCCCAGGGAAAGTGGGGTCTCAGGACCCAGAACCCCCAGCTGGGTACGACAGCCCTCCAGGGCCAGCACCTCCCCGCGCGGAGCCCTGCTGCAGCAGCCCGGGATCCCGGCCTCTCCCGGGGGCGTGACCCACACTGGCCCGCGGGCCGGCCATCGGCCTCCTACTGCTGCGCTGATATTCCGGCCTAATGTTCCCAAGCAGCCTTAGCTGAGAGCCCCGTGGGTGCTGATGCCGGCCTCACGCTCCCTCTCTGCCCTTCCTCGCCTTGGTCCCAGGGAGAGTGGGGTCTCAGGACCCAGAACCCCCAGCTGGGTACGACAGCCCTCCAGGGCCAGCACCTCCCCGCGCGGAGACCTGCTGCAGCAGCCCGGGATCCCGGCCTCTCCAGGGGCGAGACCCACACTGGCCCGGGGGCCGGCCATCGGCCTCCTACTGCTGCGCTGATATTCCGGCCTAATGTTCCCGGGATTATGCTTTGCTCTGTCTTTTGTTTTCTTGAATAGCCCCTGGGAGGCCTCACTATTTTGCTTTGAGTGTGGAGACCTACTGCTGTCTAGTCCAGCAGAGCCGGACGACGCCCCGAGCGGACAGCCTGGGAGGACTCAGAGGCCAGGGCCCAGCCGCCCTGAGAGCACTCAGCTGCGGCCCTCGGACGCCTGGCCCGCCCAGGGGGCCTGCCCCTCCTCAGCACCGCCGCCTTCATCCTGCTCCAGGAGCAGGGGTGCAGAGACCTGGCCTCGCCAAGCCGGGGGGCAGCTCTCCTCCTGACTTGATTGCCTTTTTCCTCCTTCCAGGGTCTCTGCTTTTAAAAATGCTTCTCCAAGGAGCCTTATGCCTTCTCCTTAACCCCCTGCTACGATGCTGCGCAGCCTGGTCAAGACTCTCCATCTTTCCGAATCTCACTTTGCTCCTCTTCGAAACGAGGGTGCAATTTCCTCCCTGCTTACTTCTTAGGTATTAAATATTTAATGAGCAGCTAGCACGTGTAGGCTTCATGCCAGGCTCCCACGCCTTAAGGCTGTCTTAAAGGAAGAGTAACAATGATAATAACCGAGCCGCCATGTGCCAGCCACAGCGCACCGCGTTCCTCCTCCTCTATCGCCTCCTCGTCCGCCTGGCTGACGCCAAGTGCGCGCCGCGTGCACTAGGGGGGCTTCGTTCACTTTGCTTCTTTGTTTGTCTTTGGCTGCGCTGCGTGGCGTGTGGAAGTGCAGAGTCTTCATCGCCAGACCGCTGGGGAGGCCCGGCACTGCACCGCACTGGCCGCGGATCTTAGTTCTTCCATCCACACAGCAGAGCTGTGAGAGGTAAACTAATAGGGTCCTTAGCTTGCAGAAGAGAAAGCTGAGCCTCAGCAAGGCCACGTGACTCCCCCCAGGGCATGCGGTTTCTGGGTATCGAGGAGCAGAAATCAGAAGATGCTTCGCGCAGCAGCAGGAGCTGGGGAGATTCAGCGAGATGAGCCAAGGAGCGAACACCCTCCTGGTCTGGCCACGGCCGGGCGGGACTGAGGCACCCAGCCCAAACCTCCAGGATGCTGAAAGGCAGTTCTGAGCCACGAGTGCCCTCTTAGGGAGGAAAAAGGCAAGAGCCCTGGACCCTCAAGCCTTCAGGCCCTGTCTGGGGCACCTGCCAGTTCCCTGGCCCTGGGCCGCCACGGCAGTTCAGCGGCGTCAGTCCTGCTGACCCCGTTCTCATGGGGAAAGTCACGCTGGGGGTCGTGCCGTGGGAGGCACCCTGGTCCTGGAGGTCTCAGGAGGCCCCAGGCCTGTGGAGAGGCCTTAGCCTTCAGGAGGGAGTGGGGATGATGAGTCAAGGTGGCCTCCTGTGGGGACTGACACCCCGGCCTGCAGCGCACCCCGCCACCTCCCTAACCAGGGCACCTGGGGAGAGCTGCACCCCAGGCTGCCATCGCAGGTAAGTCACCTCCCTCCCATCCATTCCCCACCACCGAGAGCCAGATGGAGGCCTGGACCCTGAGCTGGGGAAGCAAGGTCCACACCAAGCCCTGCCCTCCGTGAGGTCAGCTGTGGTCAAGCCCTCTGGCCTCCCAGCATCTCGTTTTGCTTTTCACTAAAACAAGACTGCAGGGGCTTCCCTGGTGGTCCGGGGGCTAAGTCTCCATGCTCCTGATGCAGGGGGCCCGGGCTCGACCCCTGGTCAGGGATCTAGATCTCATGCCAGAGCTAAAGATCCTGTGAGCTGCAGCGAAGACCCAGCACAGCCAGACAAACAAAGAAAATGGACATCTGTTTAAAAGAGTGCAACTCCACACCTTTCTTTTTTAACTACTTACTCCTTTGGCCACATCAGACCTTCGTGAGACTCCCTGGTTATGTCACAAGGGCTCAGCTCACGGGCTTAGCTGCTCTGCAGTTTTCAGGATCTTTGCTGATAACCAGGGAACAGACTCATGTCCCCTCCAATGCAAGGTGGATTCTTGACCATTGGGCCCCCAGGGAAGTCCCCTCATCTTTCTTTATGTGTTCAGCAAACACTTATTCAGCGCTTCCATGTCCCAGGCTCTGTGCTGAGTCTTCAGGCTAATATGGGAAAGAAATAACAACAGTGATAATAGCTGGGATACTCCCTGGTGGCTCAGCTGGTAGAGAATCCGCCTGCAATGCAGGAGACCAGGGTTCAATCCCTGGGTCGGGAAGATCCCTTGGAGAAGGGAAAGGCTACCCACTCCAGTATTCTGGCCTGGAGAGTTCTGTGGACTGTATAGTCCATGGGGTCGCAAAGAGTCAGACATGACTGAGCAACTTTCACTCACTTAGGATATGCTAAAAATGAGTTTCCTTCAGTAAAAGCAGGGTGGGGGGAAGCGGTTAAGATCCAGGCATGAGGGTGAAGCCCTCTCTGCTACTGCCCTAACTGTGTGGCCTTGGACAGATTGCCTACCCTCTCTGTGCCTCAATTTCCTCACTGTAAAATGAGCGTGAGGGTAGTTCCTCCCCTACCAGATCTGAGGGTCATGCAGGTCAGGGTCCCAGCACAGCACGTGGTGGCCCCTGCAATTGGAATGGCTTTCCCCTGAGTTCCTCAGGACAAGGCATTTAACAGCACTTAGAGGGGGGCAAGGAACTGGGGCGGCTTGCCCTCACCCTCTCTTCCATGCCCCCAAGATGTCCCCCTCTCGGGTCTGTCTTCTCGCGAGTAGGATTGTGCCCCAGGCTCCTAACAGCCTCCTGGCCTCCAGCCTCATCCCCTCTGCTATGGGCTGGACTGTTCCTCCCGCCCATATTCATACGTTTAAGTCCCAACCCCAGGAGCTCAGAATGTGGCTGCAGTTAGAGACAGGCAGCTGATGCAGCCTCACACATGTCTCAGCCACTGCTCACGTTCCTGCCTCAGCAAGGCCCACTTCACTGCCTGGGGCCCCTGGAGAGGAAGAGGGACAAGCTCCACCACTGTCTCAGGGAGCCAGGAGCCAGCTATGTGGATATGACAAAGTTCCACCCTGGGGGGAACAGGGGTTACACCAGGATAGGGGCACCCCATGACAAGTGACAGCTTCCTCCTGGCCTCTGGGGGTGGCTGGCCTGTGGCCGTATCCTCTCAATCTTTATCTCCTTGGTCGCAGAGCCTTCTTTCCTGTGTGGGTCTTAACACAGCATTCTTATAGACACAGTTCAGTTCAGTCGGTCAGTCTTGTCCAGCTCTTTGTGATCCCGTGGACTGGAGCACACCAGGCCTCCCTGTCCATCACCAATTCCCAGAGCTTACTCAGACTCATGTCCATGAGTCAGACACACATGTCTCAGCCACTGCTCACGTTCCTGCCTCAGCAAGGCCCACTTCACTGCCTGGGGCCCCTGGAGAGGAAGAGGGACAAGCTCCACCACTGTCTCAGGGAGCCAGGAGCCAGCTATGTGGATATGAGAAAGTTCCACCCTGGGGGGAACAGGGGTTACACCAGGATAGGGGCACCCCATGACAAGTGACAGCTTCCTCCTGGCCTCTGGGGGTGGCTGGCCTGTGGCCGTATCCTCTCAATCTTTATCTCCTTGGTCGCAGAGCCTTCTTTCCTGTGTGGGTCTTAACACAGCATTCTTATAGACACAGTTCAGTTCAGTCGGTCAGTCTTGTCCAGCTCTTTGTGATCCCGTGGACTGGAGCACACCAGGCCTTCCTGTCCATCACCAATTCCCAGAGCTTACTCAGACTCATGTCCATTGAGTCAGCGATGTCATCCAACCATCTCATCCAGTCGTCCCCTTCTCCTCCTGCCTTCAATCCCTTTCAGCATCAGGGTCTTTTCAAACGAGTCAGCTCTTCGTATCAGGTGGCCAAAGTATTGGAGTTTCAGCTTCAACATCAGTCCTTCCAGTGAATATTCAGGACTGGTTTCTTTTAGGATGGATTGGCTGAATCTCCTTGCGGTCCAAGGGACTCTCAAGAGTCTTCTCCAAAACTGCAGTTCAAAAGCATCAATATTTTCAGTGCTCAGCTTTCTTTATAGCCCAACTCTCACATCCATACATGACCACTGGAAAAACCATAGCTTTGACTAGACGGACCTTTGTTGGCAAAGTAATGTCTCTGCTTTTTAATATGTTATCTAGGTTGGTCATAGCTTTTCTTCCAAGCAGCAAGCGTCTTTTAACTTCATGGCTGCAGCCACCATCTGCAGTGATTTTGCAAAGACACAGGGCCCACCCAATCCTGTGTGACCTCCTCTGAACTAGATTACATCTGCAGGCATTGTTTCCCAATAAAGCCACATCCTGAGCCTTCAGGGCACACAATAGTCAACCAAAGACAGCAGGTAATGCTTCCCCCGTTTCATCAAAGAGGAAATAGAGGATCGGCGACTTGCTTGAGGTCCCATAGCTACGCAGGGGCAGGTCCAGGGACTGCCCTGGCGGTTCGGGGATTGTTATGAATCTGCCTTTCGATGCAGGGGGCGTGGGTTCCATCCCCAGTTGGGGCACCAGGATCGCACACGCCACAGGGAACCTGAGCCCACTCGCCCCAGCTGCAGAGTCCACGCACCGTCCCACATGACGCCATGGAGATTCCACGGGCTGCACCCAGGACTCAGTGCAGCCAAGAAATAAGAACAGAACCAAGGGGCAGGTCCAGGCGCCAGGCTCTGCTCTGCCTGCCTCCAGGCCTCACCCCCTCCGTGCAGCACCTCAGCTCCTCTGAGGACTGTGACTGTAGCTGGCACTGGCTGGTGGCCCGTATCACCCCTGTCATTTCACTCCGCCCTTGCACCCGCCTCTAGGACTGGGGACACTGTGCTCATCTACAGACGAGGACACCAAGGCTTAGAGAGGCGAAGGGACTCTCCCAAGGCCACACAGCAAGTTGGTGGAAAAGCCTGGATTAGAACTCGTGTTGCCCTGATTTCAACACGTGTGCTCAGCCACTACTTGGAAACGCCTCGCTGAGTCCTGTTCCCTCCTGACAACCTGAACTTGGACTCATCACAAACCCGAAACTCGGAGGCCTTCATCTGAAGCCAGAGACCCTCGCCCTCCAACCCTTGCTGAAGGGGCGCTCCCGTCCCTAAGGACCTAGGATAGTGGGGTGGAGAAACCAGGAGCCCCCACCCTTCCCCCAGGCACACATGCGCACACACACACCCCCCACCAGCCTGCCAGCTCCCAGAGCCAATTAGCGAAGCTGGGTGGTCTCAGGGGAGCCCCAAGAGGCGATCTGCTTATTGATCAGCTCAAGTGGCAGAGTGTCGAGCAGGAGAGAGGAGTCATTTAAACGGTCTTCTCCTCTTTCCGAGTGTGGCGGGGACTCCGGGGATGCAGAGCAAGCTGTGTTTACTGGGCGGTAACTGAAAGGCAGTGGCAGCCGCCCCACACTGTCCCCACCAACGCCTAATTGCTGGACAGAAAACTGCTGGAGAGCTGGGGTTGGGGGGAAACGGGGCGGGGGAGTTCATACATCCCAGAATCAATAGAGCAAGCTTCCCAGTGTCAGGCACAGCAAATGGAGCTGAACTACTGGGAGCTGCAGAAAATTAGCCTGCAGGCCGACTCCGCTTGAAATCTAAAAGCTGGTAAACGCAGAAACAGAAGGGAGTTCTCAGCCACCCCCTCTGTCAGCGCGTCCTCTGACGGCAAGTGAGGCCCCTGTCTCTTATACACATCTAGATGTGTATAAGAGACAGGGTCAAGACTCGGCGCTTCCAATGGAGGGGGAGTGGGGCTCGATCCCTGGTAACACAATGACACACAACAACACAACGACAAGACACACAACAGCACGACACAACAACACACGACACGACACCTGTCTCTTATACACATCTGAAACGGGGCGGGGGAGTTCATACATCCCAGAATCAATAGAGCAAGCTTCCCAGTGTCAGGCACAGCAAATGGAGCTGAACTACTGGGAGCTGCAGAAAATTAGCCTGCAGGCCGACTCCGCTTGAAATCTAAAAGCTGGTAAACGCAGAAACAGAAGGGAGTTCTCAGCCACCCCCTCTGTCAGCGCGTCCTCTGACGGCAAGTGAGGCCCCTTGCCAGCTCAGAGCACACAGGATTGGCTGAGGGTGGAACGGACAGATCCTAGTTTGTTCCCCTGGGAGAGGATTCAGGGCGCAGAAAGCCCACAGTGGCCCGCGACCTTGGGCCCGTCACATCAGCTCACGGAACTCCATTTAGTTCATCAGTAGGTCATGCACTTTCCAGTGGAGCGCGGTGCTCAGCGGTGGAAAGAACGTGAAGGGCAGGGTTTGAATCCCTGGCGTGCCACCTCCTCACTGTGAGTCACTGGACAAGAGGTCACCTCACCTAGAACAGGGGAAGTGATGCCTTGCTACGGTAGGCTGAGAAAGGCGCCCTCTAGGGCTTCCCTGGCGGCTCAGTGATAAAGAATCCACCTGCCAACGCAGGGGACATGGGTTCCATCCCCGGTCAGGGAAGATCCCACGAGCTGCAGAGCGACTAAGCCCGGGAGCCACAGCTACTGAGCCTGTGCTCTGGAGCCTGCGGGCCACAGCCACTGAGCCCACACGCCCGAGAGCTGGCGCGCCGCAGCTGGGAAGACGCTGCAGCGAGAGGCCCCTGCGCCACAGCCGGGGAGGAGCCCCACCCACGGCGGCTGGAGAAAGACCGCCCGCAAAGAGACCCAGCGCAGCCAAACATCGATTAATGGAAAAGCACCCCCTAAAATTTATCCACACCCCAACCCTGGAGCCTGTGAATGCTGCCTTGTATAGCAAATCAGGGAAGAGTCTGACTCAGATGTGGTTCAGTGAAGGATGCTGAGATGGGGAGGTTACCCTATCTGCATGTGATCACAGGTCTCCTTGTGAGAGGACAGAATGAGGCTGGTGGAGATGGGCCACGCACAGGAGACGGTGACGTGAGGATGGAGCAGAGAGAGTGAAAGTGAAAGTCTCTCAGTGTGTCCGACTCTTTGTGACCCCGTGGACTACACAGTCTCCGGGAATCTCTAGGCCAGAATACTGGAGTGGGTCATTTCAGTTCAGGTCAGTCGCTCAGTTGTGTCCAACCCTTTGTGATCCCATGCACTGCAGCACGCTAGGCTTCCCTGTCCATCATCAACTCATGTCCACCGAGTCGGTGATGCCATCCAACCACCTCATCCTCTGTCGTCCCCTTCTCCTCCTGCCCTCAATCCCTCCCAGCATCAGGGTCTTTTCCAGTGAGTCACTTCTTCGCATCAGGTGGCCAAAGTACTGGAGTTTCAGCTTCAGCATCCGTCCGTCCAACAAACATGCAGGACTGATCTCCTTTAGGATGGACTGCTTGGACCTCCTTGCTGTCCAATAGTCTTCTCCAACACCACAGTTCAGAAGCAAGAATTTTTCAGTGCTCATCTTTATTTATGGCCAACTCTCATATCTATACGTGACTACTAGAAAACCATAGCTTTCACTAGATGGATCTTGGTCAGCAAAGTAATGACTCTGCTTTTTAATATGCTGGAGTAGATTGCCATTTCCTTCTCCAGAGGATCGTCTCAACCCAGAGATCGAACCCAGGTCTCCCACATTGCAGGTGGATTCTTTAGCAGCTGAGCCACCAGGAGCGGAGATACTAGTCTCAAAGCCTGGAGTGGTGTGGCCATGAGCTAAAGAAAGCCTGCAGCCATCAGCACTCAAAGATTCTCTCCCAAAATCTCTGGAGGGAGTGTGGCCCTGGTGACACCTTGATTTTGTCCCTGTGATACTGATTTCAGCCTCGAAAACTGTGAGAGGATGAGCTTCTGGTATTTAAACCACAAAGTTGTGATCAGCTGTTACAGCAGCTGCAGAAAACAACTGCATCAGCTTTGCAGAGTTGGAAAGATGAGAAATACTCATGAAAACACTTGGCACAGGATAGACTTCAGCGTGCAGATGGCACGAGCCTCAAGAGCCCAGCAGTGGCCAGGTTGGACTCCGAGCCCACTGTAAGGAGAGGCCTCGAACCTCCATGTGCAGCATCTGAAGCTTCTCCAGCCGATCCACTGAGCAAAGTATCTGTCTCCTTTCAGTTCAGTTCAGTTCAGTTCAGTCGCTCAGTCGTGTCCAACTCTTTGCGACCCCATGAGTCGCAGCACGCCAGACCTCCGTGTCCACCACCAACTCCCGGAGTTCACTCAGAGTCATGTCCATCGAGTCAGTGATGCCATCCAGCCATCTCATCCTCGGTCGTCCCCTTCTCCTCCTGCCCGCATCCCTCCCACCATCAGAGCCTTTTCCAATGAGTCAACTCTTCTCATGAGGTGGACAAAGTACTGGAGTTTCAGCTTTAGCATCATTCCTTCCAAAGAAATCCCAGGGCTGATCTCCTTTAGAATAAACTGGTTGGATCTCCTTGCAGTCCAAGGGACTCTCAAGAGTCTTCTCCAACACCACAGTTCAAAAGCATCAATTCTTTGGTGCTCAGCCTTCTTCACAGTCCAACTCTCACATCCATATATGACCACTGGAAAAACCATAGCCTTGACTAGACAGACCTTAGTTGGCAAAGTAATGTTTCTGCTTTTGAATATACTATCTAGGATGGTCATAACTTTTCTTCCAAGGAGTAAGCGTCTCTTAACTTCATGACTGCAGTCACCATCTGCAGTGATTTTGGAGCCCCTCAAAATGAAGTCTGACACTGTTTCCACTGTTTCCTCATCTATTTCCCATGAAGTGATGGGACTGGATGCCATAATCATCGTTTTCTGAATGGTGAGCTTTAAGTCAACTTTTTCACTCTCCTCTTTCACTTTCATCAAAAGGCTTTTTAGTTCCTCTTCACTTTCTGCCATCAGGGTGGTGTCATCTGCATATCTGAGGTTATTGATATTTCTCCAACTGGAAAAACCATAGCCTTGACTAGATGGACGTTGGTTGGCAAAGTAATGTCTCTGGTTTTAATATGCTATCTAGGTTGGTTATAACTTTCTTTCCAAGGAGTAAGCATCTTTTAATTTCAGATTGCAGTCACCATCAGAAGTGATTTGGGTGCTCAAAAAGATGTAGTCAGCCACTGTTTCCACTGTTTCCCCATCTACTTGCCATGAAGTGATGGGACCAGATGCCATGATCTTCATTTTCTGAATGTTGAGCTTTAAGCCAACTTTTTCGCTCTCCTCTTTCACTTTCATCAAGAGGCTCTTTAGTTCTTCTTCGCTTTCTGCCATAAGGGTGGTGTCATCTGCATATCTGAGGTTACTGATATCTCTCCCAGCAATGTTGATTCCAGCTTGTGCTTCTTGCAGCCCAGCATTTCTCATGATGTACTCTGCATATAAGTTAAATAAGCAGGGTGACAGTATACAGCCTTGACATATACTTTTTCCTATTTGGAACCAGTCTGTTGTTCCATGTCCAGTTCTAACTGTTGCTTCCTGACCTGCATACAGCTTTCTCAAGAAGCAGGTTAGGTGGTCTGGTATTCCCATCTCTTTCAGAATTTTCCATAGTTTATTGTGATCCACACAGTCAAAGGCTTTGGCATAGTCAATAAAGCAGAAAGAGATGTTTTTCTGGAACTCTCTTGCTTTTGTGATGATCCAGCGGATGTTGGCAATTTGACCCCTTGATTCATTACTTTCTTTTAAAAAGTTATTTATTTGTTTGGCTTCTCTAACTGCTTTAGGAGACAGCTGTCCCCAAATAGTGAGGAAAGAGCAGAGAATCTGGGGTGAGATAGTGTTAGTTTCCAAACCAGGTTGGAGCACTCTTCAGTTTGTGGTCTTGAATGACTGGCAGGGTTATTCCAAGCTTCAGCACCCTCACATTAGGGTGAAAAGCAGAACTGCATATGGATAAGGGTTACCATGGCAACAGAACACCAAGCAGACCGCCTGGCAGACTAGGGGGCACTCTCTAGCGCTCTTAGTTGCTCAGTCGTGTCTGACTATTTGCGACCCTATGGACTGTGTAGCCCACTAGGCTCCTCCGTCCGTGGGATTTCTCAGGCAAGAATAGTGGAGTCTATAGATGTTTTTCTGGAACTCTTGCTTTTTTGATGATCCAGCGGATGTTGGCAATTTGACCCCTTGATTCATTACTTTCTTTAAAAAAGTTATTTATTTGTTTGGCTTCTCTAACTGCTTTAGGAGACAGCTCTCCCCATATGGTGAGAAAGAGCAGAGAATCTGGGGTGAGATAGTCTTAGTTTCCAAACCAGGTTGGAGCACTCTTCAGTTTGTGGTCTTGAATGACTAGCAGGGTTATTCCAAGCTTCAGCACCCTCACATTAGGGTGAAAAGCAGAATTGCATATGGATAAGGGTTACCATGGCAACAAAACACCAAGCAAACCACCTGGCAGACTAGGGGGCACTCTCCAGTGCTCTTAGTTGCTCGGTCGTGTCTGACTATTTGCGACCCTATGGACTGTGTAGCCCACCAGGCTCCTCCGTCCGTGGGATTTCTCAGGCAAGAATAGTGGAGCGGATTGCCATCTCCTTCTCCCAATAAGGGTTACCATGGCAACAAAACACCAAGCAAACCACCTGGCAGACTAGGGGGCACTCTCCAGTGCTCTTAGTTGCTCGGTCGTGTCTGACTATTTGCGACCCTATGGACTGTGTAGCCCACCAGGCTCCTCCGTCCGTGGGATTTCTCAGGCAAGAATAGTGGAGCGGATTGCCATCTCCTTCTCCCGGGGATCTTCCTGGCCCAGGGACTGAACCTGGGTCTCCCATATTGCAGGCAGATTCTTTACTGAGCCATCAGGGAAAAAAGTAGAATTAATGTGTATGGGGTCTGCTTTGCAGGCAATGAAAATGGAATAGACAGAGATGATGGTTGCACAAGATTGTGAATGTACTAAATTCCACTGAGTTGTATACTTTCAACATGGTTAAGTTTATGTTATATACATTTCACCTTGATAAATAAATAATAAATAAATATATATAAAGGAAGGAATTTTGTTCCTCAAAAAATCTTTTAGTTCCTCAATAACCTAAATGCCCAATCCAGCAATTCTACTTCTATGCATGTAGCGAGAGAGACTGAAACAAGAGATTCTAACAAGATATTTGCACCTCTGTGTTCATAGCAACTTTATTCACAATAGCCAGAAGGTGGAAAAAACTCAAATGCCCATTGACATGAATGTGTAAGCAAAATGCAGACTATACATACAGTGGACTATTATTCAGCCATAAAAAGGAAACATATTCTGATACACGCTACAACGTAGATGAATCTTGATAACATTGCGCTAAGTAAAAAAGACACCAGACACAGAAAGGCAAATACTGGGTTATTCCACTGATACAAGGTATCTAGAAAAGGAAAATTCATAGAGATAGAAAGTCAATTAGAAGACTCCAGGCTCCTCTGTCCATGGGATTCTCTGGGCAAGAAGACTGGAGTGGGTTGCCGTACCCTCCTCCAGAGGCTCTTCCCAGCCCAGGGACTGAACCCCCACCTCTTGCATCTCCTGCACCGGCAGGTGGGTTCTTAACCACTAGTACCACCTGGGAAGCCCTCACCGATGCCCTCAGATGTCTAAAACTGACCGGCGCAGTGTGTGCTCAGTGAGCCTCTGGGACTAATGATAATAATCCAAAAAATAATAAAACTGGCACATAGGAGGGGTCAAAAGGTCGTGGCTGTGGTGTCACTGACAGAAGGCTCTTGGGGGTTATCTTTCCTCTCCAGGCCTCCACTCCTAACCTGGGGAATGATGACCAGGATCACTCAGTCCCCAAGGATGGGCCACGCAATGATCATCCAGTGATTGAGAGGAGGGTGTGTTAAAATCTGAAGTGTTGTTCAGAGAGCCTAATCAGTCATCCTGACCTCAGATGAGACTCTCATCTCCTACCCCGTCCCCACTCCAGCCCCTGAAATCCTGACACTGTCTCCCAGCTGCTGGAGAGGGCCAGGAATCCCCACAACTGTGACAAACGGCCCTGCGTATGCACCTTTTCCCTTCCCTGGTTAAACATCCGATTATTTTCACATTCTCAAAGAGGCTCTAGCACCTTTGAAAACAGGATCTAATCCCTGAGACCATCTGCCTCCCACATCTCCAGCAGCCAGTCCCTGAAGCCAGCTGTGAGATCACCCCTGGCTAAGCCCCCAGCAGAAGGCTCTCTGGGAACAAGGTGCAAAAATCTGCCATCCCTGAGCCATGCATGCAAGACTGATGTAGGAGAGGGGCAGGGGTGGCTCCAGATTGCCAGAAGTCCAGGGAGGGGCCCCAGGCAGTTTAAGAGTGGCTTTCCTGAGTCTTTACATAGTGGAAATCGCAAATGCTATAAATCAGAATTTATCTTTTTTTTCCTTGAAAGCTGGTTTCTAAACATTGCAGCAGCACCTGACTAGAAAACCCCCAGCTTGGAAACAAGCTACGTCTCCCAGGGCTTTGCAGGGAAGCCCCTCCAGGTCGCCCCACGCAGGAAGCCTGTGGCTCAGAACGCCACAGGACATCTCGGCTGTGAGGGCCCGGCCTTCTCACTTTCCTCCCTGGCAGTCGTGAGCTTCTGCTGCAGAGACCACCAGCCCAACTGCGGCAGCTCCAGCCCACCCTCCCCACCGAAAGTCACTGGTCCCGGGGGGATTGCTGGCTCAGGAGCAGGAGGGGGCGGCCCGAGGACATCCAGTCCCAGCCTCAAGCGTTGGGCACCGTGATTTGGCTCCCTCAGCACTGACGGCAAGAGTGTGGCTGCCAGGCTGAGTGCTCTGAGCCCCACCGCTGCCCTCCAACTCGCTAATTGGCACAGCCTCATTAGAGCATCTCACTGAGATGAGACATGTATATGTGTGTGTACGTGGCGGGGATCAGCCAGGAAGGCTGAAACATCAAATTAAAGGTGCCAACTCCTCCGAAGAGCTGCAGAAATGGAAGACAGCGATGGAGGTGGGGGGACGGGATGAGGCCAGGGCCTCACCAGCACGTGGTCTGGGCAAGTGCATCCCCTCCAGCTGCAGTGAATCTGAATGAGAAAGCTCAGGGAATTAGCAACAGAGATACTTGTTCTAGGTGCCCACAGCGTCCCCAGAGCTGTGGCTCAAGGAGATGCTGGCCAGCTAGACAAAGTGCATCTTCTTGGGGGACCACTAGCCTAGGTCGCCTACACACTCCTGCGCCGTCCACGAGGGGCTTCCAAGAACAAGTGTTTCAGTTCCTGACCTGTGGTTATAAAGACCTGGGGCAGCTTCCAGCACCTGCTGTGAAGGAAAAGCTTTCATCTTGGAAAGTTGAGACAAGCGGCTCTGCCACCTAGGCTGTGCAGCATCCAGACCCCAGGAGGGGACAGAAGAGAGAGTGGTATCCTTCATCCATCCATTCATCCGTCCGTCCATTCAATAAACACTGAGGTCTTCTCTCCTCGGGGTCTTTGCACATACTGTTCCCACTGGCTGGAACACCTTTCCTTTCAGGCGTCCCCAGGAAAGACCCTTTTCACCATTCTGGCCCCAATTCAAATCTTACCTCTCTCTTTTTTTTTTCAGGTGGCGGGGTCAGGGGGATGGTGCAGCGATCCATGCCATGTGGCATGAGACCTTAGTCCCCCGACCAGGGATTGACCTCAAAACCCCTGCATTGGAATCACAGAGTCTTATCTAATCTGTCTTATGTAATCACAAATCACCAGGGAAGTCCCTCAAATGCTACCTCTTTAAAGACATCGTTCCTGAGAGTCTAGTTAGAGCAGCGCCCCTCCCACACCCCAGGGTGAGTGGCCTTCCCGGCCCTTGCTTTCTTCTAAAACCAGCTGCGTTTGCTCTATTGTTCGCTTACTGCGGAATCCTCGCTCTTGCAGAAAGCAAGCGTTAGGTTTCCTTCCGCGTTCCAGACGCCTAGGACACTGCCGGACACCAGGGCGCGTGGGCGGGCTGGAGCAACGTGTGCTGAGCGCTGACCTGTGCCCCGGCTGTGCTGGAACGTCTAGAGGAAATACAGTGACACAGTTCCCCCATCCAGGAGCTCTCGGCCTGGAAGGAACCGCGCAGGTGGACCCCTAGTTTAAAGTTTTGTAACAGAGGCACGAACACAGCACTTGGGGCTCCTGGGGACATCAGAGAAGTCTCTCCGTAGGAAGTGGTATTTGAGGTGAGTTTCGGAGGAGGGTAAGGCTTTTTCAGGCAGCTATGGGATAGAGACGGTTCTGGGGAAAGCGAACGGCACGGGCAAAGTCTGGGGGCCCTCACACGTTGTTTGGTATATTTCCAGCATGGGAAAGTGTGGCGGCTCGCGGCTGGCAGCAGTGGTGTGAGGGCTGGGAGGGAGGGGCCTTGGCATGACCAGCAGAGAGAACACGAGGAGGCAGCCGTTGCAGGAGATAAGATGGGCAGAGGGAATGGTTGG
>SJYC01111566.1:0-20977 GCA_006408675.1 Madoqua kirkii
TGCATGTACGTGCCACACCTTCCTTATCCATTCATCTCTGAGAGATTCACAGACACAGAAAGAAATTTATGTTTAAGGAAGGGGAAAGAGAGAAGGGGAAGGATAAATTTGGAGTATGGGACTAGAAGATACACACTGGTGTCTACAAAACAGATAAGCAACAGAGACTTACCATATAACACAGGGAACACTATTCAACGTCTGTGATAACCTATGATGAAACATAACCTGAAAAAAATATATATATAGCTGAATATATGGGGCTAGCCAGGGGCACTAGTGGTAAAGAACCTGCTTCCAGTGCAGCAGACGTGAGATACTGGTTCTGTCCCTGGGCGGGGAAGATCCCCAGAGAAGGCAGTGGCAGCCCCCTCCAGTATTCTTGCCTGCAGAATCCCCTGGACAGAGGAGCCTGGTGGGCTACAGTCCACGGGGTCATAAAGAGTCAGACAGGACTGAAGCGACTCAGCACACACAACTGAGTATGTGTGGATGACTGCTGCTGCTGAGTCGCTCCAGTCGTGTCCGACTCTGTGCGACCCCATAGACGGCAGCCCACCAGGCTCCCCCGTCCCTGCGGATCTCCAGGCAAGAACACTGGAGTGGGCTGCCATTTCCTTCTCCAGTGCATGAAAGTGAAAATGAAAGTGAAGTCGCTCAGTTGTGTCCGACTTAGCGACCCCATGGACGGCAGCCCACCAGGCTCCTCCGTCCATGGGATTTTCCAGGCAAGAGGACTGGAGTGGGCGCCATCACTGAGTCACTTTTAATCACCCGAAACTAACAAAACATTGTGAATCAACTGCACCTCAATTAAAAAAAAGGAGCTGCAGCTGTAAAGTTAGCGGCACGCGGCCTCTGGGGTGCAGGGTTCCTCCTTCCCGGTTCTGAAGTTTGGCCGCCTCTCCTGGGCCCCTTAATGAAGGGCAGGGAGGCCTGGCGTGCTGCAGTCCATGGGGTCACAAAGGGTCAGACACTCGTAGCAGCTGAACACCAGTGCCAGCAGCCTGGGCCCCTGTCCGCCCTCGGCTCAGGCCTCGGCCTCACTCACCCAAACCCCTCCTCCTTGGAGCAACTGCCCGCCACCCACTGCCCCATCTGCTCCGACCTCTCACAGCCTCCAGGTAGCTCAGTCTAGACTCCAGACCTGGCAGGCTCATCCCTTACCACTCGCTTCCACGCCCCAGGGATGACGCCCAGGTTCCTTACTGTGGCCCTCGAGGCTAGGGGGATCTACCTGCTCCCCACTCTCTCACCCCTGACCTTTCCACCTTATTTATCTCACCGCCCCCAGCTCCCTACTTTCCAGGCACTCTCCTCTCCACCCTAGCCAGACTGAACCATTTCCGGGCAAGCAAAAGCGCCACATTCTCCTTTAGGAAAGGAATCACATGTCCTGTTAGCTTATGTAGCTTGGACACCTTCCTCCTCAGCCACTGCCTCCCCCAACTTAACAAACTTCTACTCGTCCCCTGAGACCCAGCTCAGGTATCACCTCCTCCAGGAAGCCTCCCCTGATGCTCCAGACTATGTTGTATGTTCCCACAAGACACCATGCCTGTCTCCAGCCCTGCACACGACCCACTGGGTCATGCCCATTGGCTGATGCATCTCCCCACCACTCAGGAAACTTCTCAAAGGCAAGGAGCCATCTCTGTGCCCTAGATCTAGCACACAGCAAGTGCTAGATAGACCTTGGATACATAATGATGGGCTGATCATTTAATCTCCCAATCTGTAAAACAGATTATTTAATGTTCGTTCAGCAACTGTTTATTGAGGTCGTACTATGTGCTGGGCTTGAACCTAGCCCTGCACTCGCAGCTGAGAACAAACCCAACAAAACTGTCCTGCAACTGACATTCCCGCAGAGGGTGACAGACAAGTCACGAGAATAAAGAAGCGCCACGCACAGAGCATCGCAGGGCGACGATGAAAGCAGGAGGAGGGCAAAGCAGACGGTTTAAGCAGTTCGGTCATAAAAGTCTTCCCTGGGAAGTGACAGCTCAGCAAAGGCCTGGCGGAGGTGGGGAGCGAGCGAGGCAGCATCCTGGAAGAAAGAAGGAAGGTGGAGGCGCTCAGGCGTGTCTGACTCTGCAGCCCCATGGACTGCAGCCCACCAGGCTCCTCCACCCGTGGGATTTTCCAGGCAAGGGTACTGGAGTGGGGTGCCATTTCCTTCCCCAGGGCATCTTCCCGACCCAGGGATCGAACCCGAGTCTCCCGCATCACAGGCAGACGCTTCACCATCTGAGCCACCAGGGAAACCGTGTCTTGACGTCATGTCTTGGAGTCATATCTTGGAGAAGTGCAGTCTCTGCAGCCGGAAAAGCACCTGCAAAGGCCCTGAGGTGGGCCTGTGCCTGCTGCAGGCCAGGGCAGACGAGTAGGGGAGGGGGGTAGGGAGACAACGCAGGACCAAGGCGGCGAAGCTTTTACTCAGAGTTTATGGGAAATCGGTCCAAGCGGCTGAGTAGCATGACCCGGTTGCCAGATGAGCGGAGGGCAGACACGGAAGCACTTAGTGCCAGCCTGGCACAAAGAAATCACTCGACAGGCGCTGGCTGTGGGTCGTCAGCCTGGTTATTAAGGCGTGAATGTTACCCAGTCCTGATCCACTTTCCAGAAATATGTCGCCAGCTTCTCTTGAAGGAGCCCTCGGCCCTCAGAGGGGGGCTTCTCTGAAGGACAAACTGCCATGTTTTGAGCGGAGAACGCCAAAGTCTTTCCTCCTCCTGCAAAGACCCTGCTGGTAATGGGCTGGCTGGGGCAGACTCAGCATTGCCAAGTGCCCCGCAGACGGAATGCGAGGCAAGGGCCAGGAGCCCCCAGGGAGGTGTCTCCTGGGGCCGCGCTAGTCAAGGGCAAGCGAGGCTCCTCCTGTGTTTGGAAGGGCTGAGTGAGGGGGAGGGAGGGGGCCGGGGGTAAGGACAGCCAGGGGTCACCACCCTGCCCTCCTGTGCATGGAGGCTGTGGATGCTTCTGCCAAGGAGACAGATGGACCCCTGCATGCCAGGGCTGGGCTTCACCCAGCACAGAGGGGAAAGGCTCCCAAAAGAATGTGAGGGAAAGTAAGAGAAGGAAAAGAAAGATGAAAAGAGGGAGGAAAAGAAAGAAGGGGCTGCTTCCAGAGCAGTAAGCATGTGGCAGTCTGATGGAGGAGACAGAACCTCTTCCTGGGAAGCTCCCATCTGATGGCGGAGGTCCACCACCACCATAACCAGCAACACCAGCATCACCCACCACTACCATAACCAGCACCACCACCATAACCAGCATCACCAGCATCACCAGCATCACCACTAGCATCACCTCTGTTACCTGCCCTCCTTCCTGAGTGTGTCCCAGGAGACTTCCAGAAGAGGAAAATGTCCCCGAATGAACAGTCAGAATAAAATATCTTGAATGAACTCAAGGCCAAGAAGCAAACAAAGCAGAAATGGAAGGTAGCGGCTGGTTGCTGACTCCTGCAGAAGTTTCTCCTAAGGGGACAATTGCAGTTTGTCTTTAAATTCCAAGGAGAGCCACAGGAGCAGAAGTTAAATGAGCCTCAGCCAAACCCAGAGTGATCTTGAACAGACTAGCAGCCAAGCTGCGTCTTCGTAAGGCTTAGCTCTTCTTTTTTTTTTTTTTTTTTCTGATTACGAAATTAAAACATGCTCTTCCCAGAATCCAAGAAAGAGATAACAAAGAAGCCGAGCTGGGTGAGCTTTTCTCCCGTCTGACTTCATGCCCTCTTACACCGGCGAATCCCACCTCTCACATCCTTCCACTTCTCCGTGCCAGGCTTGTTCTGGGCACAGGGTATCCTACAGCAAATAAGAGCAGACTGCTGTCCTCGCAGAGCTGATGGGGAAACTGGCAAGAAGCTAGTAACTGCACGCATCCGATGGGTCCAGCTGGCGATCAAGGGAGTGAAGAAAGTGAAAGAGAACGGCAGACAGAGGGACCGAGGGTGCGGGGCAAGGTGATCAGGGAAACCTCCTAGGAGGAAGAGTATTTGGGCTTCCTTGGTGGCTCAGACGGTAAAGAATCTGCCTGCGATGCAGGAGGCCCGGGTTCAAGCCCTGGCTTGGGATAGACCCCCTGGAGACAGGAATGGCAACCCCACTCCAGTGTTCTGGCCTGGAGCATCCTCTGGACAGAGGAGCCTGGCGGGCTGCGGTCCATAGGGCCACAAGGAGTATGACACAACTGAGTGACCAGCACTGTCACTTTTCTCATCTTTGCTGAGCCCAACCATGGAGGGCTTCCAACATAGCGCAGTGGTAAGAATCCGTCTGCAGCGCCGGAGACACAGGAGACTCGAGTTCAGCCCCTGGGTGGGGAAGATCCCCTGGAGGAGGAAATGGCAGTCCATTCCAGTACTCTTGCCTAGGAAGTCCCATGGGCAGAGGAGCCTGGCGGGCTACAGTGCACGGGGTCGCAAGGAGCCAGACGCAGCTGAGCGCCGTGCAGGTGTGTGTGCAGCCACGGCAGGGCCAACCGCCAGGCCAGTCCCGAGAAGGTGCTCCAGCAAGAGGACTCAGGCGGGACAGACCCCCAGGAGCTGACGCCCGCTTGGCATCTTCAAGCAGCACAAAGACTGTCAGAGTAGCTGGAAGCGTGTCTTTGTGCTACGGAAAGCTCAGGATGAATTTCTACACATCCAAGGGCTACAGGCCTGGCTTGGTGACCAGGGGACTCTGTCCTTGGGCAGACATGGGCATCCCACAGCCTGAATATATCCAAGAATCAGAGCATGAAGGAGACATTTAGAAACTGCTTTCCAGATTTTCAAATCAAGGTGAGAGTGCACGTCTGTGAGCCGGCATGCTGCTGGCTAACAGCCGCGCAAGCTGCCTCTGGCCCGGGCACTGCTTTAGCCTGATGAAACTCTCTCATCCACACGACAGCCCCGTGAGAGAGGTCAGCCTCCCATTTACCAGTGAGCAGACGGAGGCTCAGGACCTCCCTGGTGGCTCAGACGGTAAAGCGGCTGCCTTCAGTGCGGGAGACCGGGTTCCATCCCTGGGTCAGGAAGATCTTCTGGAGAAGGAAACGGCAACCCGCTCTAACACTCTTGGCTAGAAAATCCTATGGATAGAGGAGGGTGGTAGGCCACAGTCCATGGGGTCGCAAAGAGTCGGACACTGCTGAGCGATTTCACTTCACTTCAAACGGAGGCTCAGAGCTGAGAAATATCTTGTCCTGGGAGGCCCAGAGGTTCGGTGGTGGGCCGGGATTCAAATCCAGACCATCCGCTTCCTGAATCCCTGGGGAACTATTAACCACTGCCTCCTCGGTGGGGCTGGGGGATTAAAAAGTGACACTTCTTCCTGGAGCTCCCATTTTGCTTGATGATTTGGGAGAAAGATGCTAAGTAATTCAGCTGATAAGTCCCCAGCACGTTATTTTTGTTCCAAAACAAACACGAGTTGATGACAGGAGTACCAGGCAACACGAGCGTGCATTTTTCAGGGAAAACTCAAGACTCTGGCAGAAATGTTAGCGTCTTCTAACTGCCTGTGAGCAACGTCCCGTCACACAGATGAGCAAACTGAGGCCCAGCCCAGAGAGCAGAGGCGACCCGTCCCTAGGGCTGTCTCCCGAGGCAGCAGGTTGGCCCCGAGAGCCGGAGAGCCCGTGGCCGGTGGCCTGAGAAGCGGCAGGGACGGAAAGGGGCCAGCAGGCACCAGCCCGCCTGCGCTGGCTGCTTGGATGGCCCAGCGGCGCCGCCAGCGCAGAGCGGAGCCGCCAGCTGCTGCCGGCCAGCCCCGCGGCGGCCAGTCAGGAAGACTGCAGCCCGAGTCGGGGGCTCCACACCTACGGTCTCGGCCGGCCCACCCAGAGAGCAGCCGCGCCAGTGGCCCAGGGGAGAGAAGCGCGTGGCGCCCCGCCCGCCCACCAGCCCAGCGACCCCTCCTCCGCCACACACAGAGAGGGGAGGGCGCAGCGCGGTGGCGAAAAGCACCGGGCAGGCCTGGCCTGGATCTGAGCCAGCACACAGATGGAGCAGACGGAGGGGCGAGTGGACGTGCGGGTGGAACTCAAATAGTGAGCCAGCGATTAGGACGGGCAACCACCAGAGACCCGTCAGAGAGGGGAGGAGAGAGCACACCCACGTGCCAAGCCACTCAGTCGTGTCCGCGTCTCTGCGACCCCATGGACCTCTGTCCGTGGGATGCTCCAGGCGAGAATACTGGAGTGGGCTGCCCTTTCCTTCTCCACTGTGTACCCTTAGACATGTGTTTATTGTCATATCAAGTAGCTCAGTACACTTTCAAGATGCAAGGATCATATGCTTTAGGTAGGGGGATAAATGCGTGGTAGGCTAGAATCAGCTCATATAGCTAGAAGGAGCCAATTAGACACATTTCTCCCTAACTCGGTTCAATGACAACATGTTGGTTACTTGAAATCAGTCTCAGTGGGAATGTTTACACCATAGAAACACACAAGTCGGGTCTTACTTTTTTCCCAGAGTTGATTTACCAGTACACCACTCATTATACATGGTATATGATGAGAAGCCAATTGTACACATCTCAGATACACTATATACACAGGTATGTGTGTATGTATGTTATATACATAGAAATACATACACACGCATAAACACACCTGTATATAAGGGAGATTGCGTGTGCAAGTTAGATGGATCATTTAACAGATAAAAGATACGTTATCTGTATCTTATCAAATCGTAATGTATACTCGGCTGAGCCTTATGACACTGCTGCTGTTCAGCTCTTTTCGGTATACACCAAAAAGGCGAATTCATATGGCTGTGAGAGAGTGCGTGCATGTATGTGAAAGCACCCCAGACTGGGAGTCGGAGAGGAGACCCAGGGCCCCGGAACCCCACCACTTACAAGTTATGTGACTCCAAGCAAACGACTTGCCCTCTCTGAGCCTCTGTTTCCTTGCTGGAAATGTGATGCCCTGAGACCGCATTCCAGAGCAGCTGGAAGGGCTATGGAAAGGGAGAGTCCAGAGCTCAGTCCAGCAAAGGCCTCCAAGGGGCCCCTCAGGCCTGAACCAGACCCACCAGCACGCCCCTGCTTCCTGTCAACTCTGAGCATCCTGGACCCCACTCCGGAGGACCCCTCTGCCTGCAGAAACAGACTCTCTCATGAGGAAAGAAGCACAAAGCACCTTTCCTGACCCCTACCCCTCCCCGATGCCTCCCAGCTTACGAGTGACGTGGCGCCAGCTGACAGATGTCGCGGGCCGGCGCCTCGCCGGAGCCTGGCTGTGCTGTGACCTCCCTCAACCATCAGTCAACAGAGCGGTGTCCAGCACTTATCCCTGAGAGAATCCATCATCAGTCCCTGCTCACTCATCTCCTTCCAGCAAACTCCCTTGGGAGAAGGGCCAGGGGGAGCCTTTCCACGGGGACAGTCAGCATAACCACAGGAGCTTTTCCACGGGGAGAGACAGCAGGGACCCGGGAGCCTTTCCACAGGGAGAGTCAGCATGGACACAGGAACCTTTCCACAGAGAGAGTCAGCATGGACACAGGAAGGACCCCAGGGTTTCGGCGTCACAGGCCGGCCCACTGCCCCTCTGGGCCTCAGTTTCTTTTCTGTATATTCAGTCTACAGGTGTTAAAAATCAACTAAAATAGAAAGAAAATAAAACAAAATCCTGTGCCAGCCAGAGAAAGCGGCCTCCAGGTGACCCAGCCCCAGACAGAGAGATCGCACCTCTGCCCTTGGCAGAATCTCTCTCAGGACTCCCGCCTCAGCCCCTGGTTTAAGGAGCGCGCGGAGACCTCCGCTCCAGCTCTGTGACTTGCTGTGCAGCTTTGGGCAAGTGACAAAGCCTCTCCTAATCTCAGTTTCCTCATCAGTAAAACGAGGACAATAACCCTGCCCCACGGGTTTCTCAGGCTTGCTGAGTCACTTCAGTCGTGTCCGACTCTCTGTGACCCCGTGGACTGTAGCCCGCCAGGCTCCTCTGTCCATGGGAATCTCCAGGCAAGAATACTGGAGTGGGCTGGCATTTCCTCCACCAGGGGAGCTTCCCGACCCAGGGACTGAACCCCAGTCTCCTGCATTGCAGGTAAATTCTTTACCACTGCGCCCCAGGGAGTCCCCTCTTTACCACTAGATTTTTTTTAAATAACATAAAGATAACATCTGCCATTTTTAGGACACTGGCTACATGCCAAGCTCTGTGCCATAAACTTTATATGTTATCTAATTTGTTTCTGCATAACCCCATGAAGTAGATACTATTATTCTGCCCACTTTATGGAGGAGAAAACTGAGGCCCTAGGAGGCTAAGTGATATGCCCAAGACACACAGATGGTAAGCAGCAAAATCAGGCTTACAGACTCAGGCTGTCTAGCTCCAGAGGCCATGGGTTGGGCCTCTGTGTCACACCAGCAACAGAGGTAAGATCCCGGACCTAAAGTAGATGCTGTCCGCACCAGTTATCGGATAATCTTCATTAATTTTTAATCCTTCCTTTCTTTGACTAAAAGGACCTTCTGAACTAGGACATTTCCTCCAGGGCTATGCCTTGGGGTTTTTGGATCAAGTCTGTGAAGGGAAAGGAGCTCTCCCGTCTCTTTTGAAGTAGATCAAAGCCTGGAGCAGATGAAGACCGTCCCTTCATCGGACACAGCCTTGCTGTCCTCTGACGTGAGCCGTGTGTAGTTGGGGGCCCTCTCTGTGTCGGGGTACAGGAGGCTGTGCCAAGACCCAGGGAAGGAAGCAGTGAGGGGAGGGGTGAGCCGGGGGGTGCAGAGCCTCAGGCTGGCCCCCGGAGCATCCCCTGGAGGGGAAGACAAGGGTGGGAGGCACCAGAGAGATCCAGGACCAAGTCTGGGCACTCCAGTGGCAAGCTGTGTGACCCTGAGCGGGTGAGCTGACCTCTCTGGGCCTCTGCTTCACAAGGCGCTGACGCAGAGAAGCGCCTGGCTCACGCCGGAGGCTTAAGGGGCGGGAGCTGCCTCTCTTACTATCATGCTTAGGCAAGTGGGCACTCCAGTGGCAAGCTGTGTGACCCTGAGCGGGTGAGCTGACCTCTCTGGGCCTCTGCTTCACAAGGCGCTGACGCAGAGAAGCGCCTGGCTCACGCCGGAGGCTTAAGGGGCGGGAGCTGCCATCTCTTACTATCATGCTTAGGCAAGCCCCGTGCTTCTGAGCTAGCTGCGGTCAGCCAGCTTCAAACTCAGCAGCTGATGGCCAAAATCTTGCTGGCTGGTTTCACTTTATCCAGGAGTGCGAAGGCCAGAGCTCTTGGGAGAGTCAGTTGCGTTTCACTGCTGGTTATTTGCAAGGCATCTGGAGGCTCAAACCCAGCCCGGGCGGCTCCTCCAGGATCATCTCTGGACCGAAGGGTGCGTGCAGGCTGTGTGCAGGAAGCCCAGCTGTTCCCTGCTCATCTGCAGAGCAGCCAGGTGGAGGGTGGAATTCCAGCTCTTCCTTTTCAGAATAAGGGTCTGCGGCCACAGGCAAAAATCAAGGCTGGCTGAGCCGCAGAGGCAGCGAGCGTGGCCTTCCGCCTACCTCTGCAGAAAAGGCAGGCTCCCTGCTCCCAGCCTGTCCCTTTAACAGAGCCGTCAGCCCGCCGAGCTGCAGCCTTGCTGCAGAATGTTCCAGTTGGGGCGATCAGGTGCGAGATGCTGCTAAGGTCCGTAAGTGACCCTCAGTCATCCCCGATGTGTTGGCAGGGCAGCCCGGGCACAGCCAGAGAAGAGACAGCTCCCTGCTCTGGGCAGAGCCCCCCCCGCCCGGGGTGTGTCCCAGCTCTGGCCTTCGGTCAAAATCAAGGACAGAACGGCAGAACTTGAAGTGGGGAGAGGGGGGAGCGGCCAGTATGCTTAGGGCTTCGCGGAGTTTCGGGGGGAGGGATGGGGTGCTGGGAGGGACCCATGCGGCTGGAGAAGGACCAAGCAGGAGACTCGACGGGCCGTGCGGGTTTTCCTCCCACCTCCGCTGTGTGACGCTGAGGACCCTGCTTGCCGTCTCTGGGCTCTGCTACCTGATCTGAGAAGCAGTGCTGAGACGACCTGAAGCGATACAGGACAACTGGGCTTCTTCTCTCGGCTGTACGCGTAGCCCCCAGCCCAAGGCCTGGCACACAGTCAGCCCCCTATAAATAATTGCTGAAGGAAGGCGCCTCTCCCTCCATCCCCTTCAAGTAATTCTCCCAAAGGCAAGCTTTTGATTAGAGAAGAGTTCTATGTGGGCACAGATTGTTCCTGATGCAAGATATGCAGCAGATTTTAAAAAAACATCGATCCAGACTGTTGGAGGCTTAATGAGGCAGAGACGAGAGAAACCTCGGTCCCTGAGCCCCGCTCTGGACTTGACCCCCGCAGCCATGGCGGAGCTGACGGCTCCGCAGCCACAAAGCTCCTCAGGCCCCAAACCTGGGACGGCAAGCCGAGAAACCTCCAGGGCTGGGCAGGCGCTGGGAGTGAGCGGGGCCGGGTGAGTACCGGGTCAGACCCTCCCCGCCGCAGGGCAGCTCCACACGTCACCATCGCCGGAGGGAAGGCACGCTCAGTGCGGCCAATTCTCATATTTTTCAGAGATGAAAATCTAAACTTTCATGGGAACTGCCTGATCACCAAGTGTTGGTAACTAATTCAATGTTTTTTCAAAAACATATTGGATGAGGCAAACAGAACATTCTGCAAGCTGGAGTCAGGCAGGCCTCTGAGGTCCAGTGGGTTGTGAAGAACGTTTTCAAAGAAGACTCAGTCCCTCGCCCTAGGGGACCCATCAGTCTGGTGGTGGAGACAGGGCCCTGCCCTGGGAAGCCTCCTGGTTCTGATGGGAGAAGCAGGAAGAGACAAAGTTCCAGATCCTTCCAGTGTTTGCTGCTGTTCAGTCAATAAGTCAAATCTGACTCTTTGTGACCCCACGGACTGCAGCACGCGAGACTCCCTGTCCTTCGCCATCTCCCGGAGTTGGTTCAAACCCATGTCCAGTGAGTTGGTGATGCCTTCCAGCCATCTCATCCTCTGTCACCCCCTTCTCCTCCTGCCCTCAACCTTTCCTTGCAAAGCAACACACAGAAACGTGCAGGGGAATCCCATGGATACTAAGACCACGGGCACCAGAGAGCCCCAGGATGGAGGACGTGTGGGTAGGCAGAGGGAAGAGTCCCAGGCGGGGAGCACGGGGGATGCAGAACCCCAGAGGCAGAGCGGAGCAAGGTGCTGCAGTGGGGGGCAGGCGGACCTGGGGGCTGGGAGGAGAGACGCAGCCCCGGGATGTCTAAGTCAGGACTCCTAAGGATCACCGGGCCCCACGGTCCCGATACACAGACGGGAAAAGAGAGGCTCCAAGACCGGAGGAGCCTGCCCATGGCCCTGAGGGGAGCTGTGACACAGGCAGGGGAGGAAGGGAGAGGCAGGAGGCCAGGCCAGGCACAGGAGGGGCTCAGGCGGCCACCGGAGGGGAGGCTGCTTCGCTGGTGGATGAGGAGACTCTGGCTGCACCTCACCCGCTTCAGTCCGCGAGCTGGAGCCAAGTGGAGGTCACCGTCCTGGCTGCCCTTTGAATTAACCTTTAGACTGCGCCAATTACGAGCGCCATCCGTCTTCCACACAAGTGGCTCCAGAGGTCTGATGGTGGGGGCGGAGGTGAGGGGGCAGTGGGGTTGGTGCACATGGTCCAGAAAGGGCCCGGGGCCCAGCGAGAGCTCAGAGGATGGCTCAGACACAGGAGGCCTTACCTCCAGGGCTCAGGGCCCTGCCAGGCTGGGAGGGAGGCTGAGCAGCCCTGACGGAGAGAGGGCCAGATGCCCAGGGCTGGGGGTCTCGCCAGCTGCACGTCCCCGATTCCTCTTGGCAATCCTGAGAGGCCAGGCCTCGTGGAACCCATTTCACAGATGAGGAAACAGAGGCTTACCCAAGGCCACTCAGCCAGACAGGCAGCTCCGAAATTCTGAGCTTTCACAAAGGGAAGCCTGGTGGTGTCAGGGCCCTACTTGGAGCCTTTCTCTGGGCCCACCCGTTTCTCCTGCCTCATCACCCCTTTCTCCCATCCTCAGGCCGGCCCATCAGCCTATCTGCACACAGCCTCTTTCTTTCATTTTTCTTTTGGCTGAGCTTTATTGTGTCTTCACTGCGGCGCACAGGCGTCTCTCGTGGAGTACGGGCTCTCGAGCGCATGGGCTCTCTGGTTGCATTGCACGGGTTTACCTGCCCCACGACATGTGGGGGCCTTAGTTCCCGAAACAGGGATCGAACCTGCGCCCCCTGCAGTAGAAGGCAGATTGTTAACCACTGGGGCACCAGGGAAGTTCTGCGCACAGGGTCTTTACACTTGCTGCTCCCTCCTCCTGGAGCACTCTTGCAGCATCTTCCTTCCAGCAGGAGACGTTCATGAGTCTGCTGTGCAGTGGTCAGTGCAAGGAGGTCAAGAACTTGAAACAGAGAAGGCTAGAGGGCTGAGTCTGGATGGGCCTCGTGTGCCAGCCCAGCTGCTCAGGCGATCGGGGTCCAGTCAAGGACGTTTGTGCCATGCGTAACTGAAGTTGAATTCTCTTTGTTCTGTTCTTTAAAAAAGTTTAATTGAGATATAAAACGCACAAGGGCAGGTGTGGAGCTCAAGGGAACAGCTCAGTGACCTTCCACACATCTGTGTCCATGCAATTCCCACCTTCTGTCAAGGCGCAGCTCACTTCCCGCACCCCGAAAGCACCCCGTGTGCCCCCTTTCCAGCCAAGACCACACTATTCCACCTGCTCTCACCATCAGTCAGCTCTGCCTCCTCTTGACTCTCGTATAAAGGGGGTCCTGGAGGATGTCAGCTTCGGCAGATGGCATGTCCCCGTTCCACTTCTCACCGTGTGACACTCCCCCATCGAGCCTTGCGGGCGGTGCCCCTCTGCTGGATTTGGGACGGACTCTGCGGCAGCCTTGACTCAAAACATATGGTGGGAAGGATTCTGTGTGACCCCCGAGTAGATCATGAGAACCCTATGCACGTGCTCTCCTGGGTCACTCACTCTTAGAACCCAGCCACATGCTGGGAGGAAGCTCGAGCAACCTGTGGAGAAGCTCATATGAGAGGAACCACAGCCCTGGCTGAGCTCCCAGACAACAGCCGGCAACAACCCGCCAGCCACGTGAGTGGTCCGTCTTGAAACTAGGGTCTTCTGACCCAGTCGAGTTCCCCAGAGATGCCTTATTGAGCAGAGACAAGCCATCCCCAGCACGTCCTGCCTAACTGCATCTTGCCAGCAACTCTAGCAAGTGCTTTTGTTTCATGCCACTAAGTCCGGAGTGGTTTGTTATGCAGCACCAGATACTTGAAATGCGGTCCATAAGAAGGCTTCAGCAGAACAGTGATGTTCAAGTAAGTCTTTAACCCTTATATACAGTGAAAGTCAGTCTTAAAAGAAATTAAGGAATTTTGAGGAATATTTTTTGGAAGGACTGATGTTAAAGCTGAAGCTCCAATACTTTGGCCACCTGATTCGAAGAACTGACTCACTGGAAAAGACCCTGATGCTGGGAAAGATTGAAGGTGGGAGGAGAAGGGGACGACAGAGGATGAGATGGTTGGATGGCATCACCGACTCAGTGGACATGAATTTGAGCAAATTCCAGGAGATGGTGAAGGACAGGGAAGCCTGGTGTGCTGCAGTCCATGGGGTCACAAAGAATTGGACACAACTTAGAGGCTGAACAATAACAATGAAAGACTCAACACAGATTGGCTTAAGGGAGAAAAAAGAGGGATTTCCCTGGTGTCCAGTGGTTAAAACTTTGTGATTCACTGCAAGAGGCGTGGGTTTGATCCCTGGTCAGGGAACTAGGATCCTGCGTGCTGTGTGGCACAGCCAAAAAAGAAAAAAACAATGATAAAATAAGTATTTTTAAAAGATTCCTCAGTTTAAAACAGCAGCAAAAGGAAGATATGCTGGTCCTCAGACTAGAAAGTTCAAAGGCAGTCGCGTTAGTTTGCTCAGGTTGCCATGACAAAGCGCCACAGAGCAGGAGCTTGGGCAGCTGAAAGCTACTGTCTCAGAGTCTGGAGGCTCAAAGTCCCAGATCAAGGTGTGGGCAGGGCCAGCTCCACTCCGGGCTGCGCAGGAGGGTCTGTGCTAGAGCTTTCTCCGCGCTTGTAGGTGGCTGGCGTCTCCCTGAGTCACCATGTCATCTTCCCTCTATGCATGTCTCCATATGCAAATGGCCCCTTTTATAGGGACACTCGTCCTGCTGGGTAGACTAAGGGTCCTCAGTCCTCCAGTATGACCTCAGCTAGTTACAGGTGGGTCGGGAAGGTCCCCTGGAGGAGGGCATGGCGACTCACTCCAGCAGTCTTGCCTTGAAAATCCATGGACAGGGGAGCTGTGTGAGCGACACTTCATGGGATTGCAAAAGAGTTGGACACAACTTAGCCACTGTGCAAAGTCATCTCTGCAACAGCCCTCTCTCCAGATCAGGTCAAACTCTGAGGTTCTGGAGGCCAGGACTTCAGTGCATGAACTTGGGGGGTGGGGGCGACCTAACCCACCCCAGGGTTAAGCCACGGTGCCCATGGTCCATCAGCTTGCTTCTCTGTGTCTGAGTCGCTCTCAGACCCTGTGTGATGAGAAGATGCTCTAGGCCTGTAGCTCGAGGTCTGAAGTGCCCGCAGACAAGAGAGCTCCCGAGAGCCCCAGCATGCGGCTCCTCCCATCTCAGTTTCTCGAATCTGGCCACGGAGCCACACCCAGGCTGGTTACAGTGGCCGAGAAGGTTGATCTTCAATCAGTCAAGCCCAACTCCCACGCGCACCCCTGGGGAGGGAGGGGATGGGCATCAGAGTGCAACTCCTAGAGGAGCGGTGAGGCCAGAGAGCCCACCACAGACGCCAGGGGGTGTGCTGGCCTGGGCCAGAGCCCCCGAGAGCAGAGAGGGCAGGAGGAGTGGGCGGCCCCGGGCCGACCTCCTCACGGGCCGCAACACCTGCAGGACAAGGTCCTGCCGTCCCCCCGTCTCCTGTGCCACGTTTCCATTCAAAGAACGACAGGCTCAAAGCCCAGCCCTGAGATTATGCGAAAAAATAATATTTCAAGGCTCTTATTAAAGATACTCAGAAGGCCTTTCGAATGTCAAACAGCTGTGCGCAAACCCTAATTTGATGATCTACGTGTTAATGAATCCCAGACATACAGATTAAATTCTCTTTAAATTGCACGTGGTTTTAAAATGCATTTCTCTCCAGTGTGTCTGGTTCAAAATAAGGTTAACAAAACACCTGTTAGGCAGGTCCACTGATCCGGGGACCAACTGAGCAGGCACTGAAGACGGGCCTGGCTCAACCCCCGGGGGAGCTTGCAAGCTGGATATAGAAAAAGACACACAGAGATGGGTTAGCGATGTTGTGGACAGCAGCTTGCTGAGCATGGTTCTCCACTTAGCAAATACTTACTGAGCCCCTCAGCTGGGCCAGGCCCTGCCTGGGGCATTGGGGGTGCACTGGCAAGGACAGAAGCCACAGATCTTGCCCCCTTAAAGCATTCGGCCAAAATGGGGTGATGAATAAGGAGGCAGATTGCTCACCAAGGTAATTTCAGAGCTTAATAGATTAAGCAAAGAAGCAGTGATATGATACTAGAATAGGTTGGGAGGCAAGGGAGAGGAGGTTATCTGAGAAGAGTGGGCCATGGGAAGGTTGGGGGAACCCTGGGGTCAGCGCAGCCCCGGCCCTCCAGGGAATCAAAGCAGGGGAGGGAACGGCGAGGTGCCACCCAGCAGACGCTCACAGCAGGAGACTCTGGAGCTGGGGGCACGGCCAGAACAGCGGCACAGACGCCACAGCACCAGGTAAGAGGCAGAGGAGGGCTGTGACTCAGCCGCCACGGGGGCCAGAACCACACGCACGTCCAGCAGAGAGGCCTGGGGGGCTGCGGGGCTGCTCCTCGCAGTCAGCTTCCTGACCTAAGTCTCTTACACGGGTGAGTCCACTTCCAGGGAAGTCCTCATGTGTGTTCTTCCATGGGTATGTTATTCCTCAGAATTTTTACTGAAATTAATTGCCTGGTGGTCCAGTGGTTAGGCCTCTGTGCTTTCACTGCCAAGGGCCTGGGTTCAATCCCTGGTCAGGGAACTAAGATCCCACAAGCTGCACAGTGTGCCCAAAACGAAACTAAATTTAAATTAAGATAAATAAAGTGAAAAATAAAAACTTACCCACACAGGAAACAGCAATGCACTTTTTGCAAGAATGCATATCAAGTAAAGATGGGTCTAAGTGAATTACAGTGACCATCTGGGAGGGAGAAGAAGATTTATAAAAAAAAAAAAAATCTTCCTGAAGTACCCAGACATCGTTGTAAGAGACGTAGGTGTATCAACTCACTTGCATATTTCACTTTCTCCACAACTCTATGATCTTGGTAAAGCTTACTGACAAATGGAGAGGGTAGACCAGTTATCCCTATTTAACAGATGCAGTGATAAGAGTGAGTGAATGAACTGGTGAGTCAGTGAATGAACAAATGAGTGAGTGATTGAATGAAGCAGTGGGTGAGTGAGTGAATGAGAGAATGAATGATTAAATGATTGAATGAATGAGTGAATGAATGAGTGGGTGAGAGAATGACTAAATGAATGATGAGTGAATGAGTGAGTGAGTGGATGAGTGAGTGAGTGAATGAATCAGTGAGTCAGTGAGTGAATAAATGAGTGAGTGTTTGAATGAATGAGTGGGTGAGTGAGTGAGTGGATGAACGAATGAGTGTGAGTGAGTGATTAAATGATTGAGTGAATGAATAAGTGGGTGAGTGAGTGGGTGAGTGATTGAATGAATGAGTGAGTGAGCAAATGTTTAAATGAGTGAATGAGTGGGTGAGTGAGTGAATGAGTAGGTGAGTGAGTGGATGGTGAGTGAATGAGTGAGCGAATGACTGAATGAATGAGCGAGTGGGTGGGTGAGTGAGTGAGAATAGGCAAGCTCCTGTGCCTCTGAGGTGCCCTTGACACGCAGGTGGGAAGGTGCCCACAGCCACTTCAGAGGCCAGTGCTGAGCGTTTTCTCCACCTCTGCACATGGAAGCCCCCGATGGCCCCCAAGACCACGTCCAGTCGAGGCGGGAGCCAGCCCTTCCATCACTTCCACAACCTGCGCACGGCCCTGGACAGGCGGCCCTGCAGCCAGCAGCCCTGTGGAGCCAGGTGGCAGCCCCACGGATCGGGCACTCGACAGAGGGAAGGAGACGGTAGCTTCCCCTGCCCCCCCCATCTACTTTTATTTTTCTCTGAACCCTGAGAGACAAGGGTTCCAGCAAGCCGCTCCCACTTGAAGGTCTCAAGTGGCTTTATCGCCATCCACACCCGGAGTTCCAGACCCGGAGCCTGACCGGGGCTGGAGAGCAAACAGCCAGGCCTGGGCTCCAGCCCCTTGGAGTGGGAGAAGCCCCTGCTGGGGGTGCAGGGGCAGCTGAGGGACAGGAGGGTCCCAGACCACAAGTGGGGGCCCTCCTGTCGTAACCTGGCCATGAGGCCCCAGCACCCCACCCACGGTCTGCGCGTCCACATCCACAGAACAGGCGGGCTCACCCCAGGCCCTCCCGGTCCCGGAGATGTGGGGAGGAGGCAGGAACCAGCAGATGACGTTTGCTCTACTGTCCAAGCTGATGCTCTGAGACGAAGCTGCTCCTGAGGGCGCTTGAAGGGCCTCAGCGCTTTCACCCCTTGGCCCTGCAGCCCACCAGGGCCCCCACTGTCAGGGGCAGACGGCCCACATTTGAAATGAGCCAGGCTGCAGCCAAACCCCAGGGTTCATTCTCCAGCCATGTGACCCAGACAGATCCTTCCTCCCCCTGGGCCTCAGTCTCCTCATCTGTCCAATGGGGCTATTCCTGGACATCGCTGGCGAGAGGCGGGCACTCTTGCCACCAGGCACCTGGCACATACTAGGTATCAACAGGTGGGGGTCACTGTGATCTTGCAAAAAAAAAAAATTACCCTGGGACTAGGCTGAGCAAGTGAGTCCCCTGGGGTGTAAATTTTAAGGAGGCCCTTACTAACCAACTGTGAGAGCAAGTGTCTCCTTAAATGGCCCAGAAGGATGGCCTGAGGGATGACGGTGGGACTGCTCCATTATTTATTAGGCACCTACTGGATGCCAGGCACGGAGTGTCCTGAGGGCCTCCAGGTTCACCATCACCGTGGGCGTCCCCAGGGAGGAGACGGGTGTCAGCGCCCCGGGGCTGTGTCCCTCCACTGCCAAGGTCCCCGCCTGGAAGGGGGCACAGTCCAGATGTGAGCCGAGCGTCCCCTGTGCTGCCAAAGCCGAGCCCTCAAGGGTGCACTGGCCTGCCCCCTACCCCTCGCTAGCTCGACTCGACTCCCTGGGGAGTGTGCAGGGCAGCCCCGGGCGACAGGGCCCTCCACGCTCACTCTCGTCCCCACATTCGCCCACCTCTGGACCGTCCAGGGCCCTCCCCTGCTGCTCTGACCGTCCATTCCCTACCCCCTGCCCAGAGCTCAAGGCCTCGGTGATGGGGCAGAGGCCACTGCTACCATCTCGATGCAGCCCTGGGGGTGGACAGGCCTATGGGCTCACCCCCCTGCTGTCAACCTGGTCCAGCAGCGAGGACGGCAAACGAGCACTGCTGAGGGCCAGGCTCGCCCACGCCATCCTGTTTCTTCCCTTCCTGGCACATCCTGTGATCCTTAGTTACCTTATTTATCGACTGGCTGACTTGCTAACCCTGGAGAAAGGAATGGCAACCCACTCCAGCATCCTTGCGTGGAGAGTCCCACGGACAGAGGAGCCTGGCGGGCTGCAGTCCACAGAGTCGCAATAACTGTTTCCGCATAGCAGGTGGTTTCCATGAGAGCCGGCCCGGGGCCTGCCTCGTCACACAGGGCCCCCAGGGCGTAGATCTGCAGCTGCCCGGTGTAGAAGCACAATAAACATTCGCTGAATGAGAGACGCCTCAGCGAAGGAGGGAAGGGGTCTTCCCATCGCAGACGGGAACTGGGGTTCCAGGGAGGAGCATTTGAACCCGGGACTTGGGAGTTACAAGCCCTGCCTGTTCCCCTCTTGGATGCCAGGTCTGAGGCCTCTCTCAGGGTCCTTGCTTAAGAAGGGAGGGTAAGGTATAAACTGGCGCTTGCAAATAAAATGCAAACGACAACACAAATATCACAGAGCTGCTTCCATGACACCCCGTCTCTGGGATACCTCTCTGAGCACTGGCTGTCTGTGGGAAGCTCTGCTGGAACCTGAGTCCCTACGGGTGGCAGCTGAGTGAGGGTGGGAGAACCCCCAGAGAAGGCAGGGCGGGCCAGGGGCAGGGTTAGGACACTGGCCCTGACCCCAGTCGGCCCCTGTGGTCCTAGGTCTCTCGGGTGGCATGGACAGTCCTGTGAACTCAGGTCCCAGCCTTCCCCAAGTGCTGGAGGAGGACCCCGATGTGATGATGAGGTTTGGAGTCCTCACCCCTGCACCAGGCTTTACACCCATGATCCCACTCGGTCCCCACAACAACCTTGAGCAAGAGGGAACTGTGTGCCTACTTTACAGATGAGGAAACTGAGGCCTAGCAAGTTTAAATGACTTCCCTGAGGCTACAGAGCTAGCAAGCCCCTGGGCCAGATGTGCCTGCCGTTGAAGCAGCCCTTCTGAGCCCTGCACGATGCCTTGCTGCCGGTCACCCCTCATCCCCTGCCCTCCTCAGCCGCGCACGCCCACGTGGTTCCTGGCAGTGCTCTCTCTTGGCCCTCTCTGAGGCCTCCCCATCCTCCAGCCTGGTGGAAGCCCTCCCCCTGCAGGGACCCTCCTTCCGCCTCCCTCCTTGGGGAGTCCTGCAGAGGAGAGAGGCTGTGCCCAAGAAGCTGTGACTCCACTTCCTCCCCAGCCACGCCTCCCCGTTTCTTCAGCCCTCGCCCTCATCACCTCCCACCGGGACAGCTCCTGCCACCTCCACACACAGGCCTCCTTTCTACGTTTCCAGTCCATCCCACCAATTCTGCCCCAGGGCCTTTGCACCTTCTGGTCCATCTGCCTGAAGTCCAGCACCCCTTCCCTGCCCTGTGCCTGGGGTGACATGTATGTCCCCCAGCCCCCAGAGATCTGTTTCCTTGCTTCTTATTTGTTTCATTTCCCATCTTTTTTATTTTGAGCTGATTCCTTTTTCCCTTAAATTTCATCTATCTGTCTCCTTGGTTGTGCTGGGTCTTCGCTGCTGCTCACGGCTCTCTGCAGTTGCGGCGAGTCGGGGCGCTCTCCAGTTGCAGCCTGCGGGCTCCTCGCTGGACGGCTTCTCTTGTTGTGGAGCAGACTTCAGGTGCGAAGGCTTCAGTACCCGCAGCACGCAGGCTCAGCAGATGTAGCTTGCAGGCTCCAGGGTGGTGCCGTCTCTGTAGTTGTGGCAACAGGCTTAGCTGCTCCTCAGCATGTGGGCTCTTCCCTGGCCAGAAACCAACTCGTGTCCCCCGCACTGGCAGGTGGATCCTCAGCCACTGGACCACCAGGGACGTCCCCGTCTCGTTTCCTTAAGGCCTGGGCCACACCGCCTTCTTCTGGCACAGAGCAGGCACTCAGTAAATATTCATTGAATAAATCAACCAATCAACTGAACAGTTAATCACAAAGGAAGGCTCTGTGTTTTTTTCAGAGGCACCATTCCAGAGCCACATTCCAAAGCCAGTATCCCAGAGCACTAATGGGCATCACCCCGCCAGTCAAATAGTCAGAAGACACTCACCCTGCCCCCTGAGTGTGCCTCCGAGAGAAGAGAGAAGTTAAACTGCAGGGGACACAGTTCACAGTGCCTCAGGCTCCAGCGAGCCAGACACCTTGACTGTCTCTACCCCGCACATCCAGCCTTTGCCAGACACTAAGGCACCAGGCCAGGGAACCATGCATCCATTCAACGTCTGCTCAGAGGAAGGTGGTGAAATGATTAGCCCTGTGGCCCTGGGTTCAAATCCTGCCTCTGCTACCCACTGGGAGCATGGTTCTCAAGAGTTTGCTTTGTTCTCTGGGCCTCGGTTCACCCACCAGCGAACGGGAACACAACGATA
>SJYC01111567.1:0-12926 GCA_006408675.1 Madoqua kirkii
CATGCATCCATTCAACGTCTGCTCAGAGGAAGGTGGTGAAATGATTAGCCCTGTGGCCCTGGGTTCAAATCCTGCCTCTGCTACCCACTGGGAGCATGGTTCTCAAGAGTTTGCTTTGTTCTCTGGGCCTCGGTTCACCCACCAGCGAACGGGAACACAACGATACCTCCTGCATAGTGGAGGGGCTGCCTGGGGGCGGGGGGGGGGGTTAACCCAGCAAGCAGCCCGGCAGTCCCTGGCCCATGGAGTGCAGCCCGCTCTCACCAGCACCCCACGAGGTGCCAGCTGGGCCCTGAGCATACGGAGAGGACCTGGATACTCCCCACGGGACAGTCCTGGATCCACATCAGAACATGGGAGAGCCACGCTCGGTGTGGTGAGCGTCACGGCGGACAGAGGTGAGGACCTCAAACTCGCCCTGGGACCAGGCCCGAACCTGCCACCCCAACCCGCACCCTGTGCTCCCCTCGTCTCTCCCAGAGCTGATGCTGTGGCTCAGCCCCTCCCCTCCCGGGGTCCCCAGGGGCTGGGAGGCTGCCCTCCCCTCTCTCCAGAAGCCCAGGGTCCCCTCGGAGAGTGGCGGGGGTCTCCTGGACAAAGGGAAGAGCGATGGCGAAGTCTTCATCCTGCCCCTGGCTCGTGGGACCTCCCGGGCCTGGCTGGAGGGCTTCCCTCCATCAGGCAGCACAGGGCCTGAGGGAGCTTGTTCCGAGAGTTCCTCGTTTTAACATTCCATGTAAGTGGCTCAGTGGTAAAGACTCTCCCTGCCAAGAGACCCTGGGTTCGATTCCTGGGCCGGGAAGATCCCTTGGAGAAGGAAATGGCAAGTCGCTCTAGTATTCTTGCCTGAGAAATCCCATGGACAGAGGAGCCTGGCGGGCTACAGTCCATGGGGTCACAAAGAGGTGGACACGACTCAGCGACTAAAACAGCAACAGCAATAATAGTAACAGAGGGTGTGGGGGCCCAGCCCTAGATGGAGGGGGAGCCGCACAGCCTCGCCTCCCCTCAGAGACAAGCGCACTTCAGAAACTCACCAGTGCACCGCTTCCTGCCCAGAGGGGACACCGAGCCCCAGGAGGCCTGGGGGGGTGAAGTCTAAGGTTATGCAGAGAGACGGGACTGGCACTCAAGGCTCCTGACCTGCTCAGGACACCCGAAAATAGAGGGTGCGGCACTGCACCTCGAGTGAATGGCTGGGCGCACAGCCTGGCCCAGCCTCTGCCCTCCCAGCGGCCCCTCTCCCCACCCGGCCATGACCGTGGCCTTGGGACGAGGCTGCGCCCAAGCCTTGGGCTCTGCTGCCCCCTGGCGGTCGCTGGCCTCAGTCTCCAGCTCCAGGTCTGACTCAGCTGTCGGCTGGTCCAGGGACGGGCAGCAGAAACAAGGATATGGAGAAAGAGGGACCAGGAGTGCAGATGAGGGAGTCACGGGTGGAGATGGAGGGCTGCCTCCTCCTCCTCCGGTTACACACACGCACACGGAAAGCGCCCTCGTGGGAAGAGCAGAAGCTGGCCAGTGAGGGGCAGGGGGGCAGGACAACGCTTGGGCAGGGGCGCGCACGGTGAATCTCGGATGGCAGCCGATCCTCGCTGCGTCTGCCACCCTGGGGTGGAGTCCATGTCCCTCCCCTGGACTCTGGCCATCTCTGGACAGCTCTGGCTGGTAGAGTGCAGCAGAATTGATGCCATGCAAGCCGCAAGCCTGGGCGCAGCTCTCCCCTTCATCTCTAGGACACTCCTGGGAAGCCGGTGGCCACGTTACCCGGCAAGGAGGCCACACGAAGGAAGACAGAGGCACTCCCCCGCCAGCCCCAGCTGAGCCCTCAGCCAGCGTCCAGCCACAGGTGCAGCCGGCGCGGACGCACCAGCGCTGCCTCCACGCAAGGGCAGGGCTGGCTGACGCCAGGGGTGGCACCGGAGCCCAATCAGCCCGCATCACGACAGATGGCAGTGGCGGTGCTTTTAAGCCACTAGGTGTGGCGTGGCTTGATGTAGAGACGGATACACAAAGCAAAGCCGCCCCTCCCCTTGGCAGCTGCGTGTGCCTGGGCTTGTCACTTAGCTTCTCTGAGCCTCAGTCTCTGTGTGGGGTAACAAGGCCCCGCGTAGTTGTGGGGTTAAATGAGACGCTGTGTGGGGGCACTGAGCACCGGGACCCACTAGTAAGCAAAGTGCTGAGCACACACCCGGGGCCGGGCAGCCTGCTCGGCATCCCGTGAACAGCATCTTGCTAAACCTCACGGCAGCCCTCGAAGTCCTCAGATTCACTGTTGAGGAGGCAGATTCCCCAGGCAATTCACAGTGAGGAAGCCGAGGTATAGAGGGGATAAGTAACTTGCCCCAAGCCTTAGCTGGTTAAAAAAAAGAGCCAGGATTCGAATCCACACGGTAAGCACAGAACAGAGTCCAGCTGTCATCAGCGTCCCCAGCACCACGGGCCCTTTCACCACCTTCTCCGCCATCACCCCCCTCACCATCGTCACCAGCATCACCACCACCCTCCTCCTCATCATCGTCCCCCTCACCATCGTCACCAGCATCACCACCACCATCCTCCTCATCATCGTCCCCATCACCACCACCGCCTCCTTCTCATCATCTCCACCACCATCTCGTCAGCGTCAGCGTCACCGTCAACAAGAAGCCGCGTGTCCACGGGACACTGGCAGGAAGGCACAGACAAGTTTCAGAACACAAACAGGCCGGAGTGGCCGGAGCAGGGGCACTTAGCAGGTGGCAGAAGCTTGGAGGGGCTTTGGCTGGACACTGGGGCCACTGCTGGGTGCTGAGCAGAGCTGAACCAAGAACTGGCTCGTTCTTAGACAGTTCCCTCTGACTGCTCCGTGGAGGGCGTGCTCGGAAGGTGGAAGCAGGGAGCACAGTGAGGAGGCTGCCCAGCGGCACGGGGCGAGACGCTGCTGGCCCGGTGAGGGTGGTCCCGGCGGGGCGGGAAGAGCAGCGACGGCCAGATGTGCTCTGACGGTGGTGCGCTGACCAAGGCCCCGCGACAGATCGAATACAGTTTGATTTCAGCTTTCCATCCTCCCCGCAAATGGGTGTGGCTACTCCCAATTTAGAGCTGAGTTGACTGAGGCCGAGGTTCACTCAGGGAGAGGGCAGCCCGGTACGGCTCTGCAGTGATGGTGTTTCTTGTGTCCAGAAGCCCCAGAGATGAGCTTGGGGCCTCGGGCAGAGGGCGGTGAAGAGGGCAGACACCTGCCTGCCCAGCACCCCATAAAGCCAGCTGGAGCATGAATTGATGGGCCATTAATGGCCCAGCGCTCAGAGCAGCCGTGTCCTCAGCAGTTTATAAACTCATAAAAACGCCGAGTTCATGGCCACACATCCCTGCCTCCTTTAGCTGAGAATGAATGGGCTTTCCTGGGGAAAGAGGCAGCAAGCTTCTGGGGTGTCTCTGAGCGGGGGGCAGGACCGAGTCCCTTCTTCCTTCCCCTCCAGCCCCGGCCCAGGGATCCACCCGCGGCCAGGCTCCATTTCCTATTCCTGCCTCCTGGCTCTATTTCTCCTCCCTCACTCTCCAAGAAACCCCCTGGCGAGGACGAGGGAGAGGATAAAGGAAGGAAATTCACATCTGGCAATTTACACCTTCTGGGTGCCAGACGCTGCCTGTGGCCATCACAGCTTCCAAGGGCAACGTCGTGGCCCCTGGGGGGCTGACGGACAAACTCAAGGTCAGACCACGCAAGCGACGCGGCCGCGGCTCCAGAGTCGGTGCCCCCAGCCCTGCCCTCTGATCCACGCGTGTTCCCCAGGCCTCGTGCCCGGGGGGTAAACAGCGTGGTGTGGCCCCGAGACGCGTGGGTGCACCAGGGCACGCCACCCAGATGCCGCCCTGCCCCCGGCGTGGCTGTGACGCCCCGGCTGCAGTGACCCACTGCAGTCGGCACCAGGGTCCAGCTGGGGCTGCACTTTCAGCTTTCACCGGGGTGTCTGCTGCCCACCCGCTCACTCAGCGAGCATTGGTGGTGTGCTCTGCCAACACCCAGCGCTTTCTCTACTGCCAGGCGCAACGCCAAGCTCCTGTTCATTCATTTAACCCGCCCAGCAATTTCCTTAGAGGGGTAGGAACGGGCACACGAAGGCTGAGTAGCTTGCTGCGCCCCGCGGCACCCGGCTGGTGGCAGATCAGGCTTTGAACTCCTCCTTTCCGTCCTGAACCCGCGGCGCCGCCGGCCGCCCCTCTCCCGGGTCTAGGCCGCTCCTCCCAGAGCCTCCCACTGGCTCCTGGGCGAGGCCCCGGGACAGCGCTGGCTCGGGCGGACGGGTTTGGCTCTGCTCCCACCCCCTGGGGACCCCCAATGGAGGCGCCGCTGCTCAGCAGCGCCCCCAGGGCACCAGGCGGGGCGTCCCGAGGGGCGCGGGCATCGGGCCGCAGGAGGCGCGGTTCGGCTCGCACCTGCGACAGGCGTGGCGCGAGCGCCCCCTCGTGCTCCTCCGCGGCCCCGCACCTGGCCGCGCAGCCGCGGGCCCGCCGAGCTTGGACCCCGGCGCCTCCTCCGGTTTCTGCCCTCTGCGTATTCTCCGAAGTGTGACGTATTCCCTACGTTCTTCTTTAAAGCAACCCACGTGTTTCATTTAACCTCATGCATCAGACTCCAAGTCTCAGTTAGTTGCCTTTTTTCCAAGTACGCTGTAAACATTAAATCCACAGTTTCAAAAAACGTCTCCGTGTGCCTCTTAAAATCGCCGCCCGCCTCGCACGTTGGACAACACCCCCAACTCCAGAGCTGACCGAGGGAGGAGCGCCTCCCCGATGCCCAGGGACGGTCCCAGGCCTCCCCCAGCCTGCTGTCCAGGAGCAGAGCCAGGCGTTAACCAAAGACTCGCAAAGGTAAAGTTGTGACTTACTGTTGCTGTATTATGAAATCCGTTTGCTGTGGGGAAATGGGAAACACTGGGTAAGTCCACATTTAAGGGATTTGATCTGATTGGGGAAGTTAAGGAGGTGAGACCTGAGACCTGAGGGAAGAACAGAAAAAAACTGAGTCAAGAGGGAAAGAAAGTGTTCTGGGCAGAAGGACCAGCGTTCACAAGATTCCCAAGGCAGGAAGGGAGCCTTTCCCCTGAGTTCTTAGTCTTGGCCTTGAGGCTTGGCTCCCTGCCCACACAGTGGGAATTCCGCAGATGCAGCCTTCTTCCTGCCGTCCCTGGCCCTCAGCCCCACCCCCACATCCTCAGCACCGCCACGCGCTTTTGGTCTACGCCCCTTTCATCCTCTTAACCATGCAGTTTTGCTCCCAGGATGCCCATTTCCTAGTTAAGGAAACTGAGTTTCAGAGATGCCAGGTTACTTTCCCACAGGCGCACAGCTGTTCAGAACCAGGGCTGGCACACAAGCCTGGTGTCTGTGGCCTTGTTCTCCATCAGGCTGCCTCTCAATAGCGCCCCAGCGCTTACTCTTGTGGACTTCAAATAGGAGACCTGGAAGCAGTGTTGACTTAGCACGAACTTGCTGAGCACATCTGAGCCAGTCACCGCGCCTCTCTGAGCCCCGGTCCCCTCACCCGTGAGGCGGTGAGAGTGCACAGTGACTGCGGCCAGCCTCACTGTCCCGCACATAAGCCCTTCACAGCGAGCACCAGTGCTGTTCCCAGGCTGCGGATGAGGAGTCAACGGAGAGGCCAGTGGCCTGTCCAGAGTCGCACGGCTGGTGGGTGGCAGCAGCATGCAGTCATCTCCAAGGCCCTCTCTGGTAAGGACGTTCTCAGCCCGACTTCGCCACGGAAACCCAGCTCGCCCCTGGAATGTCAGCCAGCCTCCGGCCCCAGCACTGTGCTTCATGCCCATTTAGTCCCCTCCACTGTCTGTGAGTCTGAGACTTCTGTCTCCAAAGAGGCAGGGGCCGAGGGAAGCCGCCTGCCTCACCTGGCCAGGCCCGTGGGGTTCTGGCAAAGCCCATCATTGCCTCCCGGGCCGCCCACACAGCCCCCATCGCAGAGATGGATGGGCCCGTTTAGAGACCCCGGGGCAAGCCTTTGCTCTTTCTGGGGCATCTCATTCTTCTGACCTGCAGTCAATACACGGGTTTGTTCCTGGATTGGAAAACATTTAATTGCCAGCTCCACAGTGCTCTGTCAAAGCTGCCTTCCCTCCCAGGGGCAGCCCCCTCCTTTGGGAGCCCTGAGGCACCCAGTCTGGCTTTCTTTGGCCCAGAGCCAGGCTGCCTGGCAGAAAGGGGCAGAGCCAGCTGTGAGTGCAGTTCTGCCCGGGCCTCCCGCGGGGCCCCGGGCACTGACCCAGTACCAGCTCTAAGGAAGCCAGGAGGAAGGGGGATGCGAACCCTTCAGCCCGCAGAGGAGTCGGCCAGGCCCGTATGAAATGTGACGGCCTGGCTCCCTCCCCACCAGAGCCTCCAGGCGGCTGGGACAGACCTGGCTTCCACCTTTGGCAGTTTCAGCCTCAAGGAGGCAGGACCACAAGATGAAAACAGCATTTTAAAAAGCTATAGGTAGCAGATACGCGCCCAGGAAATGGAGGCTGGGCCGTGTGAGTTGAGAGTGTGACAAGGGTTTGGAATCAGGCGCAGCTGGCTCCGTGGGGGAGGCCATCGCAGCAGTAGGCTGTGGGCAAAGGAGAGTCACGACCGGCCGGGAGCACGAGGGCGAGCGTCCGGAGGAAGGAGCACCCCCGTGTGAAAGCTCGGGGTTAGTCTAGAGCGTGCAGAGGCGGGTGGGTGAGGCGCTGAGGGCAGGTCTCAGGCTAGCAGAGAAGAGGCAGGCTTTACAGAGCGCTGAACCATGTGCTGGCTGTTTCTAGGGGCTCCATGGTATCATTTCATCCGGTCCTCACAGCAGCCCCATGCGCCGGGCACTAACACATTGGCATCCTCAGGCTAAGATGAGGCAGCTGAAGCACAGAGCGGCTAAGTAACTTGCCTGAAGTCACACAGGCAGTAACTGGTGACGCCAGGAGCGTTCTAAGGAATGACCCCATTTAACCTCCCTGTTACAAATGACCCCTAAGTCCCAGACACGGGCAGGAAGTTGCTCACTGGGGCCAGGGCCAGAATGGGGGCTGAGGTTCTGGCTCACTGACCACAAGACAGGGAAGGGACATTAACACAGGAAGGTCAGTCTTCTCTAGACCCAGTTGATCCAGGAAGGGTGTGGAGGTGGGGTAGGCTGGCACGAGGGATGAAGGAGGACTGCAGGGAGGGAAAAGGCAGCCTTGCTGAGGAAGTCTTAGACTCGCAGCAGCTATCTGCACGTTACCATCATTTCATATTGTTATTTTTTTAATTTCTTAGAGGGAGGGGCTGCTGTTCTGAGTCTCCGTTATGGTGCACAGGATTCTCTAGTTGTAGCATGCAGGCTTAATTGTGCTGTGGCAGGTGGGGTTGGACCCATGTCCCCTCAGTTGGAAGGTGAATACTTTATCACTGGAACACCAGGGAAGCCTCTTTCACACTAACTTCTTAAAACAGCAAAAGATTTAGATGACATTTCACCAAAGAAGGTATACAGACAAGAGATAAGCAAATGAAAATATGCTCAACCTCATTAGACATTACAGAAACAGCGACTAAAACCACAGTAAGATGCCACTGTGCACCTATTAGAATAGCTACTAATCAGAAGCCAACCATGCTGAGTGCTGGAGGGGAGATGGGACCCGCAGACATTGCTGGGAGGAGGGCAAAACGGCACAGTCACATTGGAAACATCTGGCAGTTGCCTAAAAGTTAAACCAGCACCTACTCTGTGATCCGGTCATTTCATCCTTGCTGTTTACCTACGAGAAACAAAAGCAAATGTTCACTGAAGCTTTATACAACTAGCCCCAAACTGGAGACAACCCAGAGATCCACCAGCAGGTAATAGATGAACCGTGATGCATCCGTAGAATGGAAGACTTGGCAACATAAAGGTACAAACTGTTAATGTACATGATGGCGTGGGTGAATTGCAAAATAATTATGCTACAGAAATAAGCTAGAGAAAATCCTGTATGATTCCATCTGTATAAAATTCTAAGGAATGGAAACTGATCAGTACGACAGAGCAGACCAGTGGTTGCCTGTAGGAGCCGGGGAGGATGGCTGGGGCACGGGGAAACTTTCAGAGCTGATGTGTGTTCATCAGGCTTCCCTCATAGCTCAGCTGGTAAGGAATCTGCCTGCAATGCAGGAGACCCTGGTTCGATTCCTGGGTCAGGAAGACCCCCTGGAGAAGTGGTAGGCTGGCACGAGGGATGAAGGAGGACTGCAGGGAGGGAAAAGGCAGCCTTGCTGAGGAAGTCTTAGACTCGCAGCAGCTATCTGCACGTTTACCATCATTTCATATTGTTATTTTTTTAATTTCTTAGAGGGAGGGGCTGCTGTTCTGAGTCTCCGTTATGGTGCACAGGATTCTCTAGTTGTAGCATGCAGGCTTAATGGTGCTGTGGCAGGTGGGGTTGGACCCATGTCCCCTCAGTTGGAAGGTGAATACTTTATCACTGGAACACCAGGGAAGCCTCTTTCACACTAACTTCTTAAAACAGCAAAAGATTTAGATGACATTTCACCAAAGAAGGTATACAGACAAGAGATAAGCAAATGAAAATATGCTCAACCTCATTAGACATTACAGAAACAGCGACTAAAACCACAGTAAGATGCCACTGTGCACCTATTAGAATAGCTACTAATCAGAAGCCAACCATGCTGAGTGCTGGAGGGGAGATGGGACCCGCAGACATTGCTGGGAGGAGGGCAAAACGGCACAGTCACATTGGAAACATCTGGCAGTTGCCTAAAAGTTAAACCAGCACCTACTCTGTGATCCGGTCATTTCATCCTTGCTGTTTACCTACGAGAAACAAAAGCAAATGTTCACTGAAGCTTTATACAACTAGCCCCAAACTGGAGACAACCCAGAGATCCACCAGCAGGTAATAGATGAACCGTGATGCATCCGTAGAATGGAAGACTTGGCAACATAAAGGTACAAACTGTTAATGTACATGATGGTGTGGGTGAATTGCAAAATAATTATGCTACAGAAATAAGCTAGAGAAAATCCTGTATGATTCCATCTGTATAAAATTCTAAGGAATGGAAACTGATCAGTACGACAGAGCAGACCAGTGGTTGCCTGTAGGAGCCGGGGAGGATGGCTGGGGCACGGGGAAACTTTCAGAGCTGATGTGTGTTCATCAGGCTTCCCTCATAGCTCAGCTGGTAAGGAATCTGCCTGCAATGCAGGAGACCCTGGTTCGATTCCTGGGTCAGGAAGACCCCCTGGAGAAGGAATAGGCTACCCACTGCAACATTCTTGGGCTTCCCCTGTGGCTCAGCTGGTAAAAATTGTGCCCGCAATGCGGGAGACCTGGTTTCGATCCCTGGGTTGGGGAGAGCCCCTGGAGGAGGGAAAGGCTCCCCACTCCTGTATCCTGGCCTGGAGAATCCTGTGGACTGTGTAGTCCAGGGGCTGCAAAGAGTCGGCCACGCCTGAGTGACTCTCCCTTCACTGTGTGTTCATCATCGTGAGGTTGGCAATGGTTTCAACAATGTATGAAGTGAAGGGAAGTCGCTCAGTTGTGTCCCCCTGGGCCGTAGCCTTCCAGGCTCCATCCATGAGATTTTCAGGGAAGAATACTGGAGTGGGTTGCCATTTCCTTCTCCAGAGGATCTTCCCCACCCAGGGATCGAACCTGGGTCTCCCACATTGCAGGCAGATGCTTTTACCGTCTGAGCCGCCAGGGAAGCCCAACAATGTTTACGTATAGCAAAACCTGCCAAGTGGCACACTTTAAACTGGGAGATCGGAACAGACACTCACACCCTACTGATACTCTGCGTAAAAGAGATAACTAACGAGAAACTACCATATAGCTCAGGGAGCTCGACTTTGCACTGTGGTGACCTCAACAGGAAGGAAATCCAGAAGAGGGGGTACGTGTACGCGTATAGTTGCTTCAGTTTGCTGCACGGCAGAAGCTGGCACAGCGTTGTAAAGCGCCAAGTCGCTCAGTCGTGTCCCACTCTTTGGGGACCCCACGGACTGTAGCCCACCAGGCTCCTCTGTCCACAGGATTCTCTAGTTAAGAATGCTGGAGTGGGTAGCCATTCCCTCCTTCGGGGGATCTTCCTGACCCAGGGAGCGAACTCACATCTCACGTCTCCTGCCTTGGCAAGTGGGTTCTTGACCACTAGCGCCACCTGGGGGGCCCCAAAGCAACTACACTCCAATAAAAATGTTAAAAGCTATGTGCAGTTCATGGTACATCCACTGTATATCAGTAAAGCTCTTTAAGTAAATAGTGTGATGTTAAGCAGCCCAGAGGAACAGAAAGATGCCCCCTGCACCAAGGTGATCTGAGGACGGTACCTGCAGACCCTGGTGACCCATACAACCCCAACCCCCAAAGCCTGGGGTTTCAGGAGGAGCCTGAAGTTAGCTAGCCCCACCACTTATGTTACAGAAGGGCACCGAGGCCTGTCCGTTAGGCCACCGCTGTCTCCAGGTTCAGCACGACGGGGCACCTAGGAGGCCCCACCTTCAGTGCTGGCGGGAGAACAGCGCCTGCGGGCCCTGGGCAGGGGGCTCGCGCGGGGCTCCTCAGTGACCGCGGTGCACCGGCCACCCTGAGCGTCAGTTCTTCACGTGCAAATGGGGGTAAGAATGTGGGAGGCTTTCTGAGGAGGCTTTCAGGAAACCCACTTCTCTCTGCCTTCAATCATAAAGGGAGCCCATTGGCTCACTAACCGCCGCCCAGCGTTGTCTGATCAGATAAGGCCTGATCCAGCGGCGGCTTAGAGATATGACCTCCACCCTGGATTCTCCCCATGTTGGTCTCTGCCTCTTGCAGTGAGGATTCCCTCACGAGCTGGCCACCACGTGGTCCCAAAGAGTGGCCAGCAACAGGCCAGCACCTGCAGGCATCCTCGCTCATGCCCTACAGGAACAAGACGGCATGTTTGCTCCAACCCAAGAGGGAAGGCGTTTGCATTCCCTAACAGGGCATCATGCTATCTGGGCAGCTGGCAGTCTCAAGTACCCCTGTCTGCTGGGACTAAGGGGCAGGTTTCTAGGAATGGAGGGCAGGGGAGGGAGACGGGGGGCTGGGGGCAAGCAGAAGCAGCGGTCCTAACCGGCCACAGCCAGGCATCTGGTTAACCCAGGAAGGTTCCCTGGAATAAATGGGTATTACCAGTTCGTGGGAGGACGGCCGAGCCAGACAGAAACCACTTCCTGGTTTTTCTTCTTCAGTCTGAGAGGGTGCATCTGAGAACAGACACGAGTATATAAAACATAATGTGTGTCCTTGGGCAGTTTTATTTTAAATTTCATTTCATTTTAATTTTCGAACAGCAATCTCATTAACTTGCTTCAAAAACCAAAAGACATAACAAAGTACACAGTACCTCTGCCCGCATCTGTCGAGCCGCGGCCCCCTCCCGCAGGCAACCACTGTTCACGGCTTCTCGGGCATCCTTCCAGCATTCCTGCTGCACGCCCAGGCAAATAAGAATGTCCGTTCTCAGTCTTGACTCTTTTGACACCAGCCGTAAACTGTTGAACATGCTGTCTCTCCACTTAATTCTCCCCCTTGACCATGGTTTTCCATTGTATGGATGGACCACAATTTTCCTTAACCAGCCTCTGATTGGTGGGTGTGGACTGTTTCCAGTATTTGCTACTTTGAACCAGGCGGCAGAGAGCAACTTTGTAAACAGTTGCCGCCTCAGCCTACAAGTGTTTCTGTAAGATGACTTACCCAAGGGGGAATTTCTGGGTCAGAGAGACCATGTGTTTGAAATGTTGAAGGACATGGCTAAGCTGCCACAGAGCCCAGACACGCAGACACTGGCCCACCAGCAAAGGTGCAGAGGGTCCATTTCTCCCACAGACGCACAGATAGAAGGAATCCTCTTACCTTCAGAGTCTTGCCAGTTGATGAGGGAAAACAACCTGTGGGTGTCATCCCATGGACGTGGATCCTGCTACAAGCAGGCTAAACTCTTTGTACATGTTCAGGCAGATCAAGACTCCCTTTTCTGCCCTTCCTTCCCTTTCTGAACTGTCTGTTCATATGGTTATCTGCCTTATGTTGCGTGTTTGACTTTCTCTAATCAATTTCTGTAAGTTCTTCTGGAGAGAGATTAGCCCTTTGCCTCTGATATGAATTACAAACATTTTTCCCAGACTGTCATTTGACTTTGCTCATGATGAGATTTTTTCCAGTGTGCAGAATATTTTTTATTTTTATATAAGAAGATTGCATGTGTATACTCATTCGCTTCATATTGTCTGACTCTTTGTGACTCCACGGACTATAGCTCGCCAGGCTCCTCTGTCTATGGGATCCTCCAGGCAGGAATGCTGGGGTGGGTTGCCATTTCCTCCTCCAGAGGATCTTCCAGCCCAGGGACCGAGCCTGCGTCTCCTGTGTCTCCTGCGTCGGCAGGCGCCTTCTTTGCCACCAGCGCCGGCTGGGAGCTCATAAGCAGGTTCACCGGTCTTTTCTAATGGCCCCTAGATTTTTGAATCATGAGCAGAAGGTCCCTGTGCACCCCTCCCCCCAGCCCTGTCCCCTGCAGTGTTATTTACAACACTCAAGACAAGGAAGCACCTGAGCACCCACTGACGGGCGGATGAAGGAAGAGCTGGTGGGTACACACCAGTGGAAGAGTGCGCGCCTGCACGGTCCGTGGCTTCAATCATGCCTGACTCTTTGTGGCCGCGTGGACTGCAGCCCACCAGGCTCCTCTGACCGTGGGGTTCTCCAGGCAGGAACACTGGGGTGGGTTACCATGCCTCCTCCAGGGGATCTCCCCCCACCACCCCCGCCAAGGATCAAACCCACAGCTCCTGCGTCTCTCGTATTGCAGATGGATTCTTTAACCACTGAGCCACCTGGGAAGCCCGATGGACTAGTACGCAGCCATAAAAAAGAAGGAAATCTTGCTATTTGAAGCAA